>JAXIVJ010004405.1:0-83365 GCA_036785665.1 Chirona hameri | reverse complement strand
AGAGAGAGAGAGAGAGAGAGAGAGAGAGAGAGAGAGAGAGAGAGAGAGAGAGAGACACGGCCGGCCCGGCGGTCCTCTGAATCATCAGCGGCGCGGCGGCGGCGGCGGCTGGTGGGGACATGGTGGAGACTGGGCAGAGGTCAGGGCGACCGACACGGTCCGCTGGCAGGCCACCCCGCCTCCGCCGCCCCCGCCCCCGCCCGCCGCCGACGTGTCTTCGTTAGCATCACAATGTCAGCGGCGCGGGCGGCGCTGACCGGTTGACCTGGAGGGAGGGGAGAGGGGGGGGGGGGGCTCCTGACTTAGGCTCGTCTGCCGGACCATAGTGTTGTACTTCCCGGGGCTATCACTTCACTTAGACATAATGGCCGATTACACAACATTATGCAGACAAAACTATGCAACACTGTAGAGCGTCTTTCGGAGTGGAGCGCTATTGAATATCGCAACGTCATCGTTCAACACCGGCGTTATGGCTGTAATTATAAGGAGGCTGATTTAGCGGTGTCGTCGGCCCCAGCACAGATGCCAAACAAAGGTTTAATGACTGTTTGCTGTAGACCGGAATGCTGTGGTTTGTGGGTTTCGGTCCACCGGCTGAGACGGCCACGAGCTATTTAAAGCAATTTGGATATGCTGGCCTTGCTTCGACAGCACTGAAACCGGAAAATTGCGTGGAAGCTGTAACGAGAAGTACCCACATGGCTTTGCACGGCTGTAGGTTTATTTAATAGGTGACACGTTACCACCGCGTCTGTGGAAAACCTTATCGAGGCTACACAAAACGCCCGCATCGGGGCGTCGCAAAGGCCTTCCCGTTTCGGCTTTCATTGACATCCCGGCCGATCGGCACGCAAATCTGCAGATTTGCAATGAATGGCGGTGTGCGGCGCAGACGAGCGGCGTAGTAGTGAACTCTCTCACGAGGAACCGGTTCTGCCGTCTGCATTTCGCCCGTGCATGCCGCAGAGCCGTCAGACGTGAGGCCCCGCCGTCCGGCCTTTGGAAGGCTGCAGAGGCCGGCTGGCAGAGGCACGGGACGCAGGGCGGCCGCCTCTGATGTTGCCCTCTCCCACGACTCGACACAACCATGCTGCCGCTGATCTGTTGCACTGCAGTGGGAAAACCGCACGGCATTGCTCGGCTCCCTGCTTCCGTGAACATTTGTGGGGAGAACCCCACGTCCCCGCGCTCCAGGGATACCTGTGTTGCCACGTCACTGCGTTCTTGCGCTACCTATCCGTAGATGGTTACGGCCCTTCTCAGTCTGTCGTCACATTGCCACGAATGTGATCAGCCCTGTCCTCCCGTCACGCCCACCCCGCCCCGCCCCGCCCCGCCCCGCCCCGCCCCGCCCCGATTCTGTCGCTGACGTGCCCGCCCCACCTCCGCTGCCGCCAGGGACTTTGCGTACGTGGCACGTGACCGCGTCACGCGTAAGCACATGTGTCACGTGTTCCGGTGCGACACGCCGGCGCGCGTGATCTCCAACACGCTGCGAGACATCTGCAAGAAGATCATGATCGAGCGCAGCCTGGCGCAGGGCGCCGGCCGACTCACCGACCAGGGTACGTGAACACAAACACAACCGGGGTGTGTGGGCTGGGTCGGGAGCGAGAAGTTCCTGGGTTATGTTTGTGCTCAGGTGTGACCGGAACGAACTGGGGTTGGTTTGAGGGCTTCATTGGGACAGTGGCGTCTGGTGCATGCTCTCTGGGATCCAGTGGGACGGCGATGTGAGGTACATTTGTGCCGATTTGTTCGGGAAGCCCGCCGCGGCCCCGTTGGCAGGTATCATCATCACGTCTGGGCCGGATTTAGTCGCCGATGCGGCCGCGGCCGGACTGCTGCCGTGTTAATGAATAGGCCACCGAAGTTGTAACGGTTGTGGACGGCCGTGTAAGTGTTGTTTATGGGCGATGGAGGGCGGAGCAGCCGCGCGGTTTACGGCTGGTGTCGGCTGTCTGATGCTCCCGGCCGGCCGACCGACCAGCTGGGACGAGTCTGCACACTGAACAGCGGACAGCGGACAGCGGACAGCAGGGAGCGGACAGAGGACAACAGACAGCAGACATCAGACATCAGACAGCAGACATCAAACAGCAGACAGCAGACAGCAGACAGCGACAGCGGACAGCGGACAGCGGACAGCGGACAGCGGACAGCGGACAGCGGACAGCTGACAGCTGACAGCTGACAGCTGACAGCTGACAGCTGACAGCTGACAGCTGACAGCAGACAGCAGACAGCAGACAGCAGACAGCAGACAGCAGACAGCAGACAGCAGACAGCGGGCAGCGGGCAGCAGACAGCGGACAGTGGGCGGCTGACAGCGAAGTAGATAGCGGAAAGCTGACAGCGAAGTAGACATCGGACAGCTGACAGCGAAGTAGACAGCGAGCAGCTGACAGCGAAGTAGACAGCGGACAGCTGACAGCGAAGTAGACAGCGGACAGCTGACAGCGAAATAGACAGCGGACAGCTGACAGCGAAGTAGACAGCGGACAGCTGACAGCGAAGTAGACAGCGAGCAGCTGACAGCGAAGTAGACAGCGGACAGCTGACAGCGAAGTAGACAGCGGACAGCTGACAGCGAAATAGACAGCGGACAGCTGACAGCGAAGTAGACAGCAGCCGCGGCTGTCTGGGCGCGCTGCACCGGGGCTCCTGTGGGCGATACTGTGGTTATTCTATGTGTTGGTGATGCCAGTTTGTTTTACATGCAGAGTCGTAGTATATGTTTTCGGGGAGTACCCTGCACTGCACTGGACTGCTATTATGTGTGATCTTGTCTCCATGCCGGTGTTGTTGTCCCGATGTTCGCTGCGACTGACCCTGGTGCCCCCCCCCCCCCCCCCCTCTGCGGACAGGACTGGGAGGCCCGGCGGCGCGGCTGGCGCGGCCCACCTCGCTGGCCGTGGACCAGCGGAGAGCCCTGAAGGCGCCGCAGCCGCCGCTGACCCGTGAGTGACCCTCCCGACACCCTCCCGACACCCTCCCGACACCCTCCAGACACCCTCCAGACACCTCCCGACACCCTCCCGACACCCTCCCGACACCCTCCCGATACCCTCCGACACCCTCCCGACACCCTCCGACACCCTACCGACACCCTACCGACACCCTACCGACACCCTACTGACACCATACCGACACCTGACCAGCACCGCCGGGTCCTGTGTGGTGTCGGATCCCTGCCCGGCTCCGTGCAGCCCTTCCCGGCCGGCCAGGTGGCACCCTGAAGAGCCGTAATCACCGCCTGATACTGTGTATCGAGGTCCCTGCCCGGCTCCCGTGCAGCCCTTCCCGGCCGGCCAGGTGGCACCCTGAAGAGCCGTAATCACCGCCTGATACTGTGTATCGAGGTCCGTAATCACCGCCTGATACTGTGTATCGAGGTCCGTAATCACCGCCTGATACTGTGTATCGAGGTCCGTAATCACCGCCTGATACTGTGTATCGAGGTCCGTAATCACCGCCTGATACCGTGTATCGAGGTCCGTAATCACCGCCTGATACTGTGTATCGAGGTCCGTAATCACCGCCTGATACCGTGTATCATCAGACTGTGCCGTAACGTGTGGTGTGCTGCAGCGGCCGACGCCTTTCTCCAGTCTTATTACTTTAATTGATTCGCCGCCGGCTTTTTATTAACGCGTCGCATCCGTTTCCGCCCCCTTTTCACACCTGCAGCAAAAACGTTAATCACTGATACCGAGCTCGCCGCAAGTGCATATTAAAGGCCAGCGTACTCGGGCTTACGTCAGGGAGCCGGGCCCCTCGCACCGTGGAACGCTTTTTTACCCCCGCGGTAATAGCTCGGTGAGCTTCCAACTAATTAAGGCACTAATATCCCCTGGCGGAGGGACCAGGTGTGGACGAGGGCCCAGCACGCCAGCTGTTGGCCTAATATTGAGATGTCCGGCTGCTTCCATATGTGATCCATTATCGCCAACAGTTCATTGTCTCGGCCGCACGCTCCTGCACGCCTCTTAATACTGGCATCCTGGCGTTGTTCCCTCTCTCGAGGCGGTCGCTTCCCGTGTGACCTCCCACTCCACGGTTGTCCGTGTATCTCTCATATGTGTGCTGCATCCCTCGGCCCGGCTCTGACACCGCCCGTCTTCCCCGCGCCTGCGCAGTGGGCAGCCAGAGTTTCCCGACGCCGATGGAGGAGCCGAAGCGCACACTGCAGGCGCTCTACATGGGCTCCATACCGGTCTCCAAACCTAGCGGCATCGACGTGCTCAACCAGCGCTGAACAAACTCTCCGGACAGTTATCGCCCGCAGAATGGCGCTCCGTCAACGTGTCCGTGGCGCCGTCCACCGTCACCATCACTGACGCAGAGGTAAGGACGGGTGGCGCTCCGTCAACGTGTCCGTGGCGCCGTCACCATCACTGACGCAGAGGTGAGGACGGGTGGCGCTCCGTCAACGTATCCGTGGCGCCGTCACCATCACTGACGCAGAGGTGAGGACGGGTGGTGCTCCGTCAACGTATCCGTGGCGCCGTCACCATCACTGACGCAGAGGTAAGGACGGGTGGTGCTCCGTCAACGTATCCGTGGCGCCGTCACCATCACTGACGCAGAGGTGAGGACGGGTGGTGCTCCGTCAACGTACCCGTGGCGCCGTCACCATCACTGACGCAGAGGTGAGGACGGGTGGTGCTCCGTCAACGTATCCGTGGCGCCGTCACCATCACTGACGCAGAGGTGAGGACGGGTGGTGCTCCGTCAACGTACCCGTGGCGCCGTCACCATCACTGACGCAGATGTGAGGACGGGTGGTGCTCCGTCAACGTATCCGTGGCGCCGTCACCATCACTGACGCAGAGGTGAGGACGGGTGGTGCTCCGTCAACGTATCCGTGGCGCCGTCACCATCACTGACGCAGAGGTGAGGACGGGTGGTGCTCCGTCAACGTATCCGTGGCGCCGTCACCATCACTGACGCAGAGGTGAGGACGGGTGGCGCTCCGTCAACGTGTCCGTGGCGCCGTCACCGTCACCATCACTGACGCAGAGGTGAGGACGGGTGGCGCTCCGTCAACGTGTCCGTGGCGCCGTCACCGTCACCATCACTGACGCAGAGGTAAGGACGGGTGGCGCTCCGTCAACGTGTCCGTGGCGCCGTCACCGTCACCATCACTGACGCAGAGGTGAGGACGGGTGGCGCTCCGTCAACGTGTCCGTGGCGCCGTCACCGTCACCATCACTGACGCAGAGGTAAGGACAGGTGGCGCTCCGTCAACGTATCCGTGGCGCCGTCACCATCACTGACGCAGAGGTGAGGACGGGTGGTGCTCCGTCAACGTATCCGTGGCGCCGTCACCATCACTGACGCAGAGGTGAGGACGGGTGGTGCTCCGTCAACGTGTCCGTGGCGCCGTCACCATCACTGACGCAGAGGTGAGGACGGGTGGTGCTCCGTCAACGTATCCGTGGCGCCGTCACCATCACTGACGCAGAGGTGAGGACGGGTGGTGCTCCGTCAACGTATCCGTGGCGCCGTCACCATCACTGACGCAGAGGTGAGGACGGGTGGTGCTCCGTCAACGTATCCGTGGCGCCGTCACCGTCACCATCACTGACGCAGAGGTGAGGACGGGTGGCGCTCCGTCAACGTGTCCGTGGCGCCGTCACCGTCACCATCACTGACGCAGAGGTAAGGACGGGTGGCGCTCCGTCAACGTATCCGTGGCGCCGTCACCATCACTGACGCAGGGGTAAGGACGGGTGGCGCTCCGTCAACGTATCCGTGGCGCCGTCACCATCACTGACGCAGGGGTAAGGACGGGTGGCGCTCCGTCAACGTGTCCGTGGCGCCGTCACCGTCACTGACGCAGAGGTGAGGACGGGTGGTGCTCCGTCAACGTATCCGTGGCGCCGTCACTATCACTGACGCAGAGGTGAGGACGGGTGGCGCTCCGTCAACGTATCCGTGGCGCCGTCACCGTCACCATCACTGACGCAGAGGTGAGGAATAAGGATGGGTGACGGACGCAGACGGTCGTTGCGTGGAGACGTGATGAAGATGGTTAGATGACACAGGGGTGAGGATGAGTGTCTCTTCATATGGGCTCTTCATGTCAGAATTGACTAGCCCTCATTGCAGTATCGCAGACCACAGTGTCCTCTGGCAGTAGCTGGGTACTGTGTCCCCTGGCAGTAGCTGGGTACTGTGTCCCCTGGCAGTAGCTGATGGCTGTGTGCCCTGGCAGTAGCTGATGGTTGTGTGCCCTGGCAGTAGCTGGTGGCTGTGTCCCCTGGCAGTAGCTGGGTACTGTGTCCCCTGGCAGTAGCTGATGGCTGTGTGCCCTGGCAGTAGCTGGTGGCTGTGTCCCCTGGCAGTAGCTGATGGCTGTGTCCCCTGGCAGTAGCTGGGTACTGTGTCCCCTGGCAGTAGCTGGGTACTGTGTCCCCTGGCAGTAGCTGGTGGCTGTGTGCCCTGGCAGTAGCTGATGGCTGTCCCCTGGCAGTAGCTGGGTACTGTGTCCCCTGGCAGTAGCTGATGGTTGTGTGCCCTGGCAGTAGCTGGTGGCTGTGTCCCCTGGCAGTAGCTGGTGGCTGTGTCCCCTGGCAGTAGCTGATGGCTGTGTCCCCTGGCAGTAGCTGATGGCTGTGTGCCCTGGCAGTAGCTGGGTACTGTGTCCCCTGGCAGTAGCTGATGGTTGTGTGCCCTGGCAGTAGCTGGTGGCTGTGTCCCCTGGCAGTAGCTGGTGGCTGTGTCCCCTGGCAGTAGCTGATGGCTGTGTCCCCTGGCAGTAGCTGGTGGCTGTGTTCCCTGGCAGTAGCTGGGTACTGTGTCCCCTGGCAGTAGCTGGTGGCTGTGTGCCCGGCGTGTGTGTGCCGCTGTCTGACCGTTGGCCCCCTCCCGATCCCGTTCAGACGGAGGAGCAGGTGGTGGAGTGTCGCGTGCGCTTCCTCTCGTTCCTGGGCATCGGCCGCGACGTGCAGCAGTGCGGCATCATCGTGCACACTTCGCAGGACGTGTTCATCGCGCACGGCTTCTCCTGCTCCACCTCGGCCGGGCCGCTCTGCAAAACCATCGAGGCCGCCTGCAAGGTGAGGGGGCAGGGGCCGGGGTGTCTGGGGAGCTGCCGTCCGGGGAGGGACAGCGTCAGACGTGTCCAGCGAGCTAGGGAGCCTAGTGAAAGGGCAGAGGTAGCGCGTCACTTCATAGCTATGCTGATGGCGCCGCCGGGTGGCCGGCTCGCCGCTGTCTACGACTGGAGGACACGCGAGGCGATGGCTTTTTAGGGGTTTGTTAGAAATGGCATATGGGGTTTGGTTTGTCTTTGTCACGCCGTTATTGTTTGGTGTGTATGTAGTTCCTTTATCTCTGCGGTATCTTGAATTCCAGGAAACTTGAAATCCGAAAGAAATAGTTTACGTCATGGTTTTGACTCGATGGCTGATGATGACTCGTTGTCTTTCATGGAAATTACGATCGTCGCTTTTTCGAAGCATTACCTGTACTTGGCCATGGGCGACTGCGTGCGAGCCTGTACCGTGGCCGCCGCCGCTGGCGTGTACAGCGGACGGCGGTGCGGGCGGTGTTGTGATGGGTAGCGGTGTTGTGGTGTTGTTGTGGTGGTGTAGCGGTGTTGTGGTGGGTCCGGTGTGGCAGACCACAACACTGCACAACAGACCGCCTCTGAGGCCGACTGGCAGGCCAGTGGTCAGTGTGGCGGGCTCGGGCGGCGGCCGGCGCTGCTCTGGGGATGTTACTGTTACCGTCACCACACCACACCACACCACACGGCGGAGGGAGCGGCCCCGGGCTGCGGGCTGGTAAGGCGACCACACGGCGGAGGGAGACCACACGGCGGAGGGAGCGGCCCCGGGCTGCGGGCTGGTAAGGCGACCACACGCCTCCCGCCGCCGCCGCCGCCGCAGTCGCCGCCTGCCGGTTCAGGTGATGGATGGCTGCGTTGAATGGGTGCGACAAACAGCCGCGGGGCTCCGCCACCCACCAACAGCCGCTCACCGCCCGTAGCTCGGCCCGCCGCTGGCTTCAGACCGACTTATGGCCATGAGGGTTACGAAATAGCGGCTTCGACTCGATATTTCATTATCGGGTGGTGATTTATCCACCAGAGATAATGAAGTGAGGTTACGAAATAGCGTCGGACAGACCAAGTCGACGATATGTTAATGTGATATCTGTCGTGACTGGAAAATGGTCGCATGACATTGGGGCATAACTTAGTGTTTCTGTATGTTTACCTGCTGGAGCTAGCCATACCTCTAGCCGCAAGCGCGGAAACGTATGCTAAAAAAACGTCTTGAGCAGTTAATGAAATACAAAAGTGACTCGCGCGATCTTGCGAACTGCTAATTGGATGCAAGCCAAAGAAGTACAGACGTTATTGAGGAAAACTCCGACGAATGATTATTAGGCATTATAGGCATTATATAGTTACATCGATCCTGATTTGTTGGTTCAAAGCCACTGATAAAACTTCGAAACTATTCGGCAGATTATAACGCATTTTCTCAATAACCTGTCAAACGCTGTGAAATTCGCGCGTCTTGGCCACGTTTGACTGTCAGTTTGTTGTCGTTCTTCCAGCCACCTTTGTTAAGGCGCGCGGTCACGAGTGTTTTGCCTGGCCAAGCTGTAGAGTGTGCGTGGAGGCTCCACACAGTGCGTGTGGGTGGTGCGGCTTCCCTGACCTTCCACCGGGCTCTGTGTGCACGCTACCATACCGCTGCGTCACTAGACTGTGACGTCACTAGACTGTGTGTCCAGCGGCCACTCCAGCAGACTCAGGGATCATACCGCTGCGTCACTAGACTGTGTGTCCAGCGGCCACTCCAGCAGACTCAGGGATCATACCGCTGCGTCACTAGACTGTGTGTCCAGCGGCCACTCCAGCAGACTCAGGGATCATACCGCTGCGTCACTAGACTGTGTGCCCAGCGGCCACTCCAGCAGACTCAGGGATCATACCGCTGCGTCACTAGACTGTGTGCCCAGCGGCCACTCCAGCAGACTCAGGGATCATACCGCTGCGTCACTAGACTGTGTGTCCAGCGGCCACTCCAGCAGACTCAGGGATCATACCGCTGCGTCACTAGACTGTGTGTCCAGCGGCCACTCCAGCAGACTCAGGGATCATACCGCTGCGTCACTAGACTGTGTGCCCAGCGGCCACTCCAGCAGACTCAGGGATCATACCGCTGCGTCACTAGACTGTGTGCCCAGCGGCCACTCCAGCAGACTCAGGGATCATACCGCTGCGTCACTAGACTGTGACGTCACTAGACTGTGTGTCCAGCGGCCACTCCAGCAGACTCAGGGATCATACCGCTGCGTCACTAGACTGTGTGTCCAGCGGCCACTCCAGCAGACTCAGGGATCATACCGCTGCGTCACTAGACTGTGTGTCCAGCGGCCACTCCAGCAGACTCAGGGGCGCAGCCAGGGGGGGGGGGGCAAGGGGGACAATTGCCCCCCCCCCCCCTTACGGGTCACAGGGGGCCCCGCCGAGATTGGCCCAGATACCATTTGCATTAGCTAAATGGCTTTCAAAAAGTCACAGAGGAGCCCTCAAACCAGGCAAGGGTCACTCTGGTGCATGTCAAGGGCCCTCAGAGACACTGAAGGGCTTTCGAAGCCGGCCCAGGGGGCCTCTTGGGCATGTCCAGGGGCTCATTGAGCCCATCGAGGGGCCCAAAAAACTGTCCAGGGGCCTGTCAAGCATGTCCAGGGAACCCATTGAGCCCACTTAAGGGCGCAAAAAACATGCCCAGGAACCTTTCGAGCATGCCCTGGGGCCCATTGAGCCCACTCAGGGGCCCCAAAACCTGTCCAGGGACCTCTAGAGCATGTCCACTTGTCCAGGGGCCAATTGGGCCCACCCACGGCCCAACAAACCTGCCCAGTGGCCTCTCGAGCATGTCCAGGGGCCCATTGAGTATGTTCAGGGGCCTCTCGAGCCTGGCCAGGGGCCAATTATAGTCTGTTTTGGGGCTTTTTGAAACTGCCCAGGGGCCCATTATAGTTTTCCCAGAGGCCCATCGAGTGTGTTTAGTGGCCTCTCGAACCTGCCCAGGGGCCATTAGAGCCTGCCCAGAGGCCTCGAGCTTGCCCAGGGTCCCATTGAGTCTGTTCAAGGGCCTCTTGAACCTGCCTGGGGGCCATTATAGTCTGTTCAGGGGCCTCTCGAGCTTTCCCAATGGTCCATTGATCCTGTTCAGGGGACAGGGGCTATTAGAGTCTGCTCAGAGACCTCTCGGCTTGCCAAGGGGCCATTGAGTCTGTTCAGGGTCCTCCCGAGCTTATCCAGAGGGCAATTGAGTCTGTGAACGGGGCCCTCAAGCCTGCCCAGAGATTCATAGCCGCCGCCTGGAGCGCCTGCTAGCCGTGGTCGGCGCGGTCATAGTGAGCGGTAATGTGCTGTACTCTGACCCACCTGGTGCAATGTTTTCTTGGGTTTAAAAATAATAATTTGATAAGTCTGATCGTTTTTTAATTCGAGGGGGTGGGGTGGTGGTAGTACAACACAATTTAACAATTTCCCTCTCATGAGTGTGTGCTGCAATATTTGTCAGCCAGGGGCGTGGCCGACGGGAGGGTCGGGGGGAGGTCTGGGCAAACTCCCCCACTTTTAGAAGGCGGGGGAAAAGAGGGGTCGACCCCCCCCCCCCCCCCACACACACACACACACTTTTTGCGGGGAAAATTAGCAATTTATCGTAAAATTGCCTTTGCAGTGCAGTCAAAATCCAGCTGTCAAAATCTGGAAAATGTCGCGCCGCTTCGTGGCATGACAAGTTTCACAATTGCTTATACAAATTTGGCAAATGGGAAAAAGAATTTCATTTAGTGTCTGGCAGAGGCTCTCCTTGGCGGTAATTGCTGGCCCCGGGTCCATTCCCTTCAGGAAATATTCACTTTTAAGTTTCAAGCAGGCTACATGCTTAGCTAGTTTGCCGAGTTCCGAAAAAGGCGACGCGAACGCAAAGACGAGGAGATCGGCACCCGGAAGCTGCTCCAGCGGTGCACAATTTGCTGGACCGAAGAGTTAATAGTGGAAACAGGCCAGGACCATCTCCCCAAGCCATCTCACCTCACGGTCTGGTTCCAATATTAACATTTCGTTTTCCAGGACCTAAAATAAAACATTTCACGCCGCTTCGCGGCGTCACATCGGTAGTCATAGTCATAACGAAGCCATAGTCATCGTCATCGGTTCGTCGTAATGATGAATTGAATGAATAGCAGTTTTAGCTTATTATCCTCTACAAGGCCCACCGCCTATATTTCTGGGTTTTAACAGGCAAACCCGTAAAAATTTCGCGCCGCGAACTAACAAGTACATACCAACCTACTATAACATGAAAATCCACATAAAAAATGCTGCAAAGGCTTAAATACACTATCAAAGTGGGGTACATTTTTTCGTCATTTCAGCCGCCCCCACACTCAAAAGCCGACCCCCACCTGTTGTCAGCTAAGATAGGTTTTCTCTCCTGTACGTAACAATACACATTATGAATGCACTCAGTGCAATGCCTACTGAGGGCCCTGGTCCAATCCAGCTCATCAAAAGTAGACGAAGAAAAATGGTTAAAAAGGGGGCCTCACAAAATAAAGTGGCCGAAATCCGAGAGTTTTTCATATCCAGGGGTATGTTTTTTTTGGGTGGGGGCCTCTCCCAGGGGCTTGCCCCTGCCAAGGGGCCATTATTAAGGTCTGGCTGCGCCCCGGAGCAGACTGGTTATTGATTCAACTTTTTTGGAGCGATTCAATCATGATTCATTTTGGAATCTGAATGATTCAATCACCGTTCGATTCATCGGAGAAAATTTGGAGAATTGATTGTTCCCGATTCAAAGAATTTAAAAAAAAAAATAGATTCACGTTTGATTCAACATTTAAATATATGTGGTGAATTTATGTTGAATCAATTAAAATGGAAACATACATATATATGATCATTAAAACATTGTTACAGCAATACTATTTCAGTATAAATGAATGTAACCACTGGGACTACATGTATTTGCACAATTTACTAGTGTACTTGAATCGTTAAAAATCGTTAAATCTTTTGATTCAATCAGGCTTGATTTGATGCGGGTTTTGATTCAATCACGATTCAAGAATCAAAAGATCTGGTGGTGAATCAAGTATTTTTGTATTCAAGGAATTTGTATTGAACTGTTCCAATCGATTCAATCAGTGTCGAATCAATAACCAGTCTGCACTCGAGTGTGCGTGTCTGTGTGTTGCCGTGCCTAACTGTGGTGTTGGTTTGTGTCGTTCCAGCTGCGCTATCAGAAGTGTCTGGATGCGGTGCCTGGCGGCGGCGCCGGCCGTGGAGCGACCGCCCAGAACCGCAGCTTCGGCCAGGCGCTCAAGTCGGTAATCGGCTCGTTAGCTGGACGGCGACTGCGCAGCATGGATTCCTGAGATACAGCCTCACCTCCGCAGGTAACACTGGACTCCTGAGATACAGCCTCCGCAGGTAACACTGGACTCCTGAGGTACAGTCTCACCTCCGAAGGTAACACTGGACTCCTGAGATACAGCCTCACCTCCGCAGGTAACACTGGACTCCTGAGGTACAGCCTCACCTCCGCAGGTAACACTGGACTCCTGAGGTACAGCCTCACCTCCGCAGGGAACACTGGACTCCTGAGATACAGCCTCACCTCCGCAGGTAACACTGGACTCCTGAGGTACAGCCTCACCTCCGCAGGGAACACTGGACTCCTGAGGTACAGCCTCACCTCCGCAGGTAACACTGGACTCCTGAGATACAGCCCCACCTCCGCAGGTAACACTGGACTCCTGAGGTACAGCATCACCTCCGCAGGTAACACTGGACTCCTGAGATACAGCATCACCTCCGCCACCTCTGCAGGTAACACTGGACTCCTGATACTGCCTCACCTCCGCAGGTAACACTGGACTCCTGAGATACAGCCTCACCTCCGCAGGTAACACTGGACTCCTGAGATACAGCCTCATCTCCGCAGGTAACACTGGACTCCTGAGATACAGCCTCACCTCCGCAGGTAACACTGGACTCCTGAGGTACAGCCTCACCTCCGCAGGTAACACTGGACTCCTGAGATACAGCCTCACCTCCGCAGGTAACACTGGACTCCTGAGATACAGCCTCACCTCCGCAGGTAACACTGGACTCCTGAGATACAGCCTCACCTCCGCAGGTAACACTGAACTCCTGAGGTACGGTCTCACCTCCGCAGGTAACACTGGACTCCTGAGATACGGCCTCACCTCCGCAGGTAACACTGGACTCCTGAGGTACAGCCTCACCTCCGCAGGTAACACTGGACTCCTGAGGTACAGCCTCACCTCCGCATGTAACACTGGACTCCTGAGGTACAGCATCACCTCCGCAGGTAACACTGGACTCATGAGATACAGCATCACCTCCGCCACCTCTGCAGGTAACACTGGACTCATGAGATACAGTATCACCTCCGCCACCTCTGCAGGTAACACTGGACTCCTGAGATACAGCCTCACCTCCGCAGGTAACACTGGACTCCTGAGATACAGCCTCACCTCCGCAGGTAACACTGTACTCCCGAGATACAGCCCCACCTCCGCAGGTAACACTAGACTCCTGAGGTACAGCATCACCTCCGCAGGTAACACTGGACTCCTGAGATACAGCCTCACCTCCGCAGGTAACATGTGACCCAGCGCCGCCAAGCGCGTCGGAACGTAACGCTTTGCACCGTAACACAACTTAAAACGCTTATCGTAATTGTGCAATAATGTATTTTGTGAAATGTTATAATTGTAATTGCATAATTGCAATAATTGTAAATTGGCTCAGTCGTAAGATCCGGTAATCGGTATTGTTGCCAGGTAATTTAGCCAGGAAACAAGTGGCAGGTGTATGTAGATGATACACCACCTGCGGAGGTGTCTATGCGAACTATAATACCAGTGTGCTGCCGGGTGTCTGACCGTGTCTCCGCGACCCTCCCGGCAGTACGAGCTGGCCCTTGCTGTGGATTGTGTCTGACCGTGTCCCCGCGCCCCTCCCGGCAGTACGAGCTGGCCCTTGCTGTGGAGTGTGTCTGACCGTGTCTGCCGGGTGTCTGACCGCGTCTCCGCGCCCCCTCCCGGCAGTACTAGCTGACCCTTGCTGTGGAGTGTGAGGTGATTGTCTCCGCGCCCCTCCCGGCAGTACGAGCTGGCCCTTGCTGTGGAGTGTGAGGTGATTCGTCTCCGCGCCCCTCCCGGCAGTACTAGCTGGCCCTTGCTGTGGAGTGTGAGGTGATTGTCTCCGCGCCCCTCCCGGCAGTACGAGCTGGCCCTTGCTGTGGAGTGTGAGGTGATTGTCTCCACGCCCCTCCCGGCAGTAAGAGCTGACCCTTGCTGTGGAGTGTGTCTGACCGTGTCTCCGCGCCCCTCCCGGCAGTACGAGCTGGCCCTTGCTGTGGAGTGTGAGGTGATTCCACACCGTCATCTGGTCAGCCGGCGGCCGCCGGCGGACGGCGAGGTGAGCCAGCAGCTGGCGGCGCTGGTGTCGCCTGCCGACCTGGCGCCGCCGCTGGCGCCGGCCGCAGTGCCGCACACGGTCAGCGCGGCCAGCACGCCGCTGCCCGGGCCGGCAGGCGACTGGCCGCCGCCGCAGTACAGCTGGTGTCGGCCCGCCGCACCGGCCGCCGTCGTCACCAGCCCCGAGTCCGCCCTGCGCCGACTCCAGCTCGGCTGAGACCGCAGGCCCAGAGAGCAAGATCGAGTGGGTGCGTTTAGCAAGTGTGGTGAACGCGTATGTTACGCGCGCCTGTGTCTATGTGTAACGCGTGAGTTACGTGTGTGTGCGCGAGCGTGTGTGAGTGGAGGGTGACAAGTGCCATGGACAGGTGAGTCGGCGGCGTGTAGGTGCACGCGCCGGTGACGTCAGAGTGAGCGAGTGTGATCCGTGTGACATATCTGTGCCGCTTCGTCGCGCGCCGCCGCCGCTGGAGCCGCGTCGGCCCGCAATACGCCGCGCCGCCGCCGGAGCGGAGCGCCGCTACCCCAGTGTACATACGCCCCAGTATCTGTCCGAGTGTGTGTGTGTATATGTGTGTGTGCGTGTCACACATTCCGCGGCCGTACGTGTACGCCCTCTCCGCGCCATGTCTATGTCGTGCGCCGGGCCGAGCCGCCCGCACTGCAGCTACCCTCCCTCACCCTCGCCAGTTCCGTTTCATCGACAGCGCGCTGCGCCGTGCTAGCATATAGGCGTGCCCGGGAGACGAGCGCCGGATAGCGGCTCCAGCGCGCCCTGTATTCTCAGTGCTCTACATTCCGTACAGACGTCGCCGCCGCCATCGCCGCCCGACGGCCGTCTCTCGCAGCTCCTTACGGCTTCTAGAGAATGCACTATACACTAGCTTTAATCATGTAACAGAGTCAATAAAATACCGTTATGTTTACACACTGTCTGCGGCGCAGCTCAGTCGAGATCAGGTCGAAAACGCGAAATGTTTCGCGGGTAACGTTTGAGCCACAAACATACAATGCCAGTAGTGAACGCACCAATATTCGCTTCAACACAAATATCGACCATTGGCGCCTCTACTCAGAACAGAACACGATCAAGTTGGCATCGAACACACGTGGTCGCTGGAGCGGCGAAGCAGGGACGGGACTATATTGATACCAATCCGAACAAAACGCGCGGTAACTACACGAAGCATGCAACGTTCCATAGCCTAGGGCCAACAGGAACCCAACCGCCAGTAAAAGTACTCGGTCTAGAGCTGGTGCAAGTGATCTTGGTAATGCTTCTCTATTCTAATAGCCCCTGATGAAAAGGTACGCCCCTACATCGTATTTACACAGAAGGGCCTTCATAAAAAATAACTATGAAATATATAGCTATGACGAGTGACGATGGTAAACGGTAAACAGGAACGAAACTATCACACATGAGACCCTTAACCTACTCGCCCCAGAAACAGGTACATTCTCAATCCCGCCGAAGCGAAACCCGACTGCAGCGGCACAACGTCGGGACGCGCCAAACAACACTACGAGCGTAACAACGAAAAACGGCCACTGCATTTGGTTCCCTCGGATGTTAGTTAACAAAAACCAGCAAATAAACTCAATTGTCTTGATCACGGTAAGCATACACCAGTGATGCAAGTCCGATTTTTAATGACGTCGGTGAATAACACCAGGGAAAAATGTCCGTGACTAATTTTCGTGTATAATTGCCATGTATACGGGTGTCAGCGTGTGCCAGTGACGGAGGACGGGGCGCGGGCCGGCGTCGGTGAGCCAGCGAGCTCCGCTCAGCTGGCGCTGGGGAAGGACGCCCCGATCGACTTCATCATGCTGAAGCAGTCCTTCAGACGGCGCCGGTCTCCGATCTTCTCCAGAGTGGCGGCGGCCTCTGTCAGCATGCCGGCCCGCTCGCCGGGACACGAGATCAGGTCCTCGGGCAGGTGTTTGCAGGCCATCATCAGCGCGATGGCGTGCTCCCGCTCCCCGACGTACTGGTGAGGCTGCTTCTCGGAGCCTGTAAAGCGAGAGGGGCTCACACAGGTCATATAAAGAACAGAATATACCACCGGCAACACACACCGACGTACTGGTGAGGCTGCTTCTCGGAGCCTTAAGGCGAGAGGGACACACACACACAGGTCATATACAGAACAGAATATACCACCGGCAACACACCGACGTACTGGTGAGGCTGCTTCTCGGAGCCTTAAGGCGAGAGGGACACACACACAGGTCATATACAGAACAGAATATACCACCGGCAACACACACCGACGTACTGGTGAGGCTGCTTCTCGGAGCCTTAAGGCGAGAGGGACACACACACAGGTCATACACAGAACAGAATATACCACCGGCAACACACACCGACTGCTTCTCGGAGCCTTAAGGCGAGAGGGACACACACACACACACACAGGTCATATACAGAACAGAATATACCACCGGCAACACACACCGACGTACTGGTGAGGCTGCTTCTCGGAGCCTTAAGGCGAGAGGGACACACACAGGTCATATACAGAACAGAATATACCACCGGCAACACACACCGACGTACTGGTGCGGTACTGGTAAGTAGAGACGCACAGAGACGCGACGCGTCACACACAACACATTCGACAGACACCACATATTACCGCACTGGTGTGGCAGGTCCGGCTAGCTACCACTAAACATCGGGGCCACGGGAACAGCTGATCCCATACCAGGTAGAGACATCAATCAGTACCAAACAATGTACACCCGACTGCGCTCATTCTCAACCTCCCAGGTCAACAACGAGCAGGCATAAAGAGGCCGTGGTCACCGCTGCGTACCATGTGTCGGAACATGCTTGCGAACAGCGACGCGAGGGTTGAATTGGACGGACTTTTTGTGGATGCGTCAACAATTTTGTTTGCGCCGTCATAAAGCCAGGGTCATGAGCGAAAGCCCGTGACGTGACTAAACTGCTTTCATCGGACGTCTCAAAACAACAGAGCAGCGTATCACCAGACGTTTTTGCAGTCACAAAAAGGACGTGCTTTCCCATATCGAAACGAGCAAAACCGAAACTAACACCCAGCGAAAAACGGTCGTGGTGTCAAATAATTATGGTTTGATATGTTCTAGTGATACAGCAGCGTCGCGTTCATGTCAGCGTCTGTCGAAGTATCGGTGCTGGAACCGAAACGACGGCAGAGGTCCGATGCGCCTAGTGTCGGGCGCCAGTGTGTCCCGTGTGTCCCGTGTGTCCCGTGTCCCGTGTGTCCCGTGTGTCCCGTGTGTCCAGTGTGTCCAGTGTGTCCAGTGTGTCCAGTGTGTCCAGTGTGTCCCGTGTGTCCCGTGTGTCCCGTGTGTCCCGTGTGTCCAGCGTGTCCAGCGTGTCCAGTGTGGCCCGTGTGTCCAGCGTGTCCAGTGTGTCCCGTGTCTCCAGCGTGTCCAGCGTGTCCAGTGTGTTCAGTATGTCCCGTGTGTCCAGTGTGTCCAGTGTGTCCTGTGTGTCCAGTATGTCCAGTGTGTCCAGTGTGTCCAGTGTGTCCAGTGTGTCCAGTGTGTCCAGTGTGTCCCGTGTGTCCCGTGTGTCCCGTGTGTCCCGTGTGTCCCGTGTGTCCCGTGTGTCCCGTGTGTCCCGTGTGTCCCGTGTGTCCCGTGTGTCCCGTGTGTCCCGTGTGTACAGCGTGTCCAGTGTGTCCAGTGTGTCCAGTGTGTCCAGTGTGTCCAGCGTGTCCATTGTGTCCCGTGTCTCCAGCGTCTCCAGTGTGTCCAGTGTGTCCAGTGTGTCCAGTGTGTCCAGTGTGTCCAGTGTGTCCCGTGTGTCCAGTGTGTCCCGTGTGTCCCGTGCAGCCTTGAAATTTGGGCCATTTTCTGGACTTTTCGGGTCCAAAGAATTTTGCTCTCTTCATATTTGTTCAGGAAATGTGCTCTCTTTTCGCCTGATCTTACCGACATTGTAGTTATAATATAATTCAATTTTCCTCACAAGGATTCAATATCTATTACAAATCAGGATTTAACTTGCCAAGTAAAATAATTAAAGCAAAAATGAAAATCTTAACTTGGCAATACAATTTTACTCTCCACCTATGGATTTGTACTATCCGGGACCAGGTCATGAAATGAAAAATACAACACTGGTCCAGTGTCTCCAGTGTGTCCCGTGTGTCCCGTGTGTCCCGTGTGTCCCGTGTGTCCCGTGTGTCCCGTGTGTCCCGTGTGTCCCGTGTGTCCCGTGTGTCCAGTGTGTCCAGTGTGTCTGGTGTGTCTGGTGTGTCCAGTGTGTCCCGTGTGTCCAGTGTGTCCGGTGTCTCCAGTGTGTCCAGTGTGTCCAGTGTCTCCAGTGTCCCGTGTGTACAGTGTCTCCAGTGTCTCCAGTGTCTCCAGTGTGTCCAGTGTGTCCAGTGTCTCGTGTGTCCAGTATGTCCGGTGTGTCCAGTGTGTCCAGTGTGTCCCAGTGTGTCCAGTGTGTCCAGTGTGTTCAGTGTGTCTGGTGTGTTCAGTGTGTCCAGTGTGTCCAGTGTGTCCAGTATGTCTGGTGTGTCCAGTGTATCCAGTGTGTCCAGTGTGTCCAGTATGTCTGGTGTGTCCAGTGTGTCCCGTGTGTCCAGTATGTTCAGTGTGTCCCATGTCTCCAGTGTGTCCAGTGTGTCCAGTATGTCTGGTGTGTCCAGTGTATCCAGTGTCTCGTGTGTCCAGTATGTCCAGTGTGTCCAGTGTGTCCAGTGTGTCCAGTGTGTCCAGTGTGTCCAGTGTGTCCAGTGTGTCCAGTGTGTCCAGTGTGTCCAGTGTGTCCAGTGTGTCCAGTGTGTTCAGTGTGTCTGGTGTGTTCAGTGTGTCCCGTGTGTCCAGTATGTCCCGTGTCTCCAGCGTGTCCAGCGTGTCCAGTGTCCAGTGTGTCCAGTGTGTCCAGTATGTCTGGTGTGTCCAGTGTATCCAGTGTGTCCAGTGTGTCCAGTATGTCTGGTGTGTCCAGTGTCTCCAATGTGTCCAGTGTGTCCAGTGTGTCCAGTGTGTCCAGTGTGTCCAGTGTGTCCAGTGTGTCCAGTGTATCCGGTGTGTCCGGTGTGTCCGGTGTGTCCGGTGTGTCTGGTGTGTCCACTGTCCAGTATGTCCCGTGTGTCCAGTGTCTCCAGTGTCTCCAGTGTGCCCCGTGTGTCCCGTGTGTTCAGTGTGTCCCGTGTGTCCCATGTGTCTAGTGTGTCCAGTGTCTCCAGTGTGTCCCATGTCTCCAGTGTCCCGTGTGTCCAGTGTGTCCAGTGTGTCCAGTGTGTCCTGTGTCTCCAGTGTGTCCAGTGTGTACAGTGTGTCCAGTGTGTCCCGTGTCTCCAGTGTCCCGTGTCTCCATTGTGTCCATTGTGTCCAGTGTGTCCATTGTGTCCATTGTGTCCATTGTGTCCATTGTGTCCAGTGTGTCCCGTGTGTCCCGTGTGTCCCGTGTGTCCCGTGTCTCCAGTGTCTCCAGTGTCCTGTGTGTCCATTGTGTCCAGTGTGTCCAGTGTGTCCAGTGTGTCCAGTGTGTCCAGTGTCCCCAGTGTGTCCATTGTGTCCAGTGTGTCCAGTGTGTCCATTGTGTCCATTGTGTCCATTGTGTCCAGTGTCTCCATTGTGTCCATTGTGTCCAGTGTGTCCATTGTGTCCATTGTGTCCATTGTGTCCAGTGTGTCCAGTGTGGCCCGTGTGTCCAGCGTGTCCAGTGTGTCCCGTGTCTCCAGCGTGTCCAGCGTGTCCAGTGTGTCCAGTATGTCCCGTGTGTCCAGTGTGTCCTGTGTGTCCTGTGTGTCCAGTGTGTCCATTGTGTCCATTGTGTCCAGTGTGTCCAGTGTGTCCCGGGTGTCCCGTGTGTCCCGTGTGTCCCGTGTGTCCAGTGTGTCCCGTGTCTCCCGTGTGTCCAGCGTGTCCAGCGTGTCCAGTGTGTCCAGTATGTCCCGTGTGTCCAGTATGTATGGTGTGTCCAGTGTGTCCAGTGTATCCAGTGTGTCCAGTGTGTCCCGTGTGTCCCGTGTGTCCAGTGTGTCCCGTGTGTCCCGTGTCTCCCGTGTGTCCCGTGTCTCCCGTGTGTCCAGCGTCTCCAGTGTGTCCAGTGTGTCCAGCGTGTCCAGTGTGTCCCGTGTCTCCAGCGTGCCCAGCGTGTCCAGTGTGTCCAGTATGTCCCGTGTGTCCAGTGTGTCCTGTGTGTCCTGTGTGTCCAGTGTGTCCCGTGTGTCCCGTGTCCCGTGTCCCGTGTGTCCCGTGTGTCCAGTGTGTCCAGTGTGTCCCGTGTGTCCAGTGTGTCCAGTGTGTCCAGTGTGTCCAGTGTGTCCAGTGTGTCCAGTGTGTCCAGTGTGTCCCGTGTCCCGTGTCTCCATTGTGTCCGGTGTGTCCAGTGTCTCCAGTGTGTCCAGTGTCTCCAGTGTGTCCGGTATGTCCAGTATGTCCCGTGTGTCCCGTGTGTCCCGTCTCCCGTGTGTCCAGTGTGTCCAGTGTCCAGTGTGTCCAGTGTGTCCAGTGTGTCCAGTGTGTCCCGTGTCTCCAGTGTCCCGTGTCTCCATTGTGTCCGGTGTGTCCAGTGTGTCCAGTGTGTCCAGTGTGTCCAGTGTGTCCATTGTGTCCAGTGTGTCCATTGTGTCCATTGTGTCCATTGTGTCCATTGTGTCCATTGTGTCCATTGTGTCCAGTGTGTCCAGTGTGTCCATTGTGTCCAGTGTGTCCCGTCTCCAGTGTCCTGTGTCCCGTGTCTCCATTGTGTCCAGTGTGTCCATTGTGTCCATTGTGTCCATTGTGTCCAGTGTGTCCAGTGTGTCCAGTGTGTCCATTGTGTCCATTGTGTCCATTGTGTCCAGTGTGTCCATTGTGTCCAGTGTGCCCCGTGTCTCCAGTGTCCTGTGTGTCATGTGTGTCCATTGTGTCCAGTGTGTCCAGTGTGTCCCGTGTGTCCCGTGTGTCCAGTGTGTCCCGTGTGTCCCGTGTGTCCAGTGTGTCCAGTGTGTCCAGTGTGTCCAGTGTGTCCAGTGTGTCCATTGTGTCCAGTGTGTCCAGTGTGTCCAGTGTGTCCAGTGTGTCCCGTGTCTCCAGTGCCCCGTGTGTCCAGTGTGTCCAGTGTGTCCCGTGTGTCGTGTGTCCATTGTGTCCAGTGTGTCCCGTGTGTCCAGTGTCAGTCGACCATCGCTGACGCCTGTGTCCGCCGCCACTCACCGCAGATGACCGAGTAGCTGCGCCCACTCCTGTTCCTCTGGGACCGCTCCAGCAGCTGCTGGGTGCGAGCCGGGGCCGCGCCGGCCATCATGCGCACGGTGGCCTCGTGCAGGAACACGCGGCTGAGCGCGCACGGCAGTCGCACGGACACCGTGCGGAGGCAGGTGAGCACCTGCTGGAACTCGGTCAGCTGGCGGCCGGCCGGCGGCACCCGGCGCGACTGCTCCCAGACGGAGGTCCGGGTCTGCAGCAGCAGGTCACACACCAGCAGCTGCAGGTGCTGCCGGCGGGGAGACGGAGAGAACAGGGGGGTCAGAGCGGTGGAGACGGAGAGAACAGGGGTCAGAGCGGTGAAGACGGAGAGAACAGGGGTCAGAGCGGTGGAGACGGAGAGAACAGGGGTCAGAGCGGTGGAGACGGAGAGAACAGGGGTCAGAGCGGTGGAGACGGAGAGAACAGGGGTCAGAGCGGTGGAGACGGAGAGAACAGGGGTCAGAGCGGTGGAGACGGAGAGAACAGAGGTCAGAGCGGTGGAGACGGAGAGAACAGGGGTCAGAGCGGTGGAGACGGAGAGAACAGGGGTCAGAGCGGTGGAGACGGAGAGAACAGGGGTCAGAGCGGTGGAGACGGAGAGAACAGGGGTCAGAGCGGTGGAGACGGAGAGAACAGGGGGTCAGAGCGGTGGAGACGGAGAGAACAGGGGTCAGAGCGGTGGCGACATCGATCACTGTAGAATAGGCATCAGGAGCTGCAGGTGCTGCCGGCGGGAGACGGAGAGAACAGAGGTCAGAGCGGTGGCGACATCGATCACTGTAGAATAGGCATCAGGAGCTGCAGGTGCTGCCGGCGGGAGACGGAGAGAACAGAGGTCAGAGCGGTAGCGACATCGATCACTGTAGAATAGGCATCAGGAGCTGCAGGTGCTGCCGGCGGGAGACGGAGAGAACAGAGGTCAGAGCGGTGGCGACATCGATCACTGTAGAATAGGCATCAGGAGCTGCAGGTGCTGCCGGCGGGAGACGGAGAGAACAGAGGTCAGAGCGGTGGCGACATCGATCACTGTAGAATAGGCATCAGGAGCTGCAGGTGCTGCCGGCGGGAGACGGAGAGAACAGAGGTCAGAGCGGTGGCGACATCGATCACTGTAGAATAGGCATCAGGAGCTGCAGGTGCTGCCGGCGGGAGACGGAGAGAACAGAGGTCAGAGCGGTGGCGACATCGATCACTGTAGAATAGGCATCAGGAGCTGCAGGTGCTGCCGGCGGGAGACGGAGAGAACATAGGTCAGAGCGGTGGCGACATCGATCACTGTAGAATAGGCATCAGGAGCTGCAGGGCTGCCAGCGCGCGCACACCGAACACCGATCGGCAAAGGACGGTAGAGACAGCGAGGTGGCAACACGAGTTAATGCAGTGTGACCTCGGTCGGTGGATAAACGTATGCTGCATTGCTGCATATACAACTAAGCGTGATACACCATGAAGCATGCTTTTAAAGACATGAATATCGCGAGCTTTTCTTTACTACTGTACTAACGATGACCATGAGAAACTATAAACATTAAGTGACGATAGACTTCTGAGAGCTTCACGCAGCCATCCAAGTGTCGGCGACATTCGGATGAGCCGCTGATGTTGGTGAGCCGCCGCCGCAGATGATGATGATGATGATGATGATGATGATGATGATGATGATGATGATGATGATGATGATGATGATGATGATGATGATGATGATGATGATGATGATGATGATGATGATGATGATGATGATGATGATGATGATGATGATGATGATGATGATGATGTTGATGATGATGATGATGTTGATGAGCCGCCGCAGTTGGCCGGACCGAAGAGAGCACCTCCCGGAATGTTGCACTGCAGGAGCATCGCACCGTCGCAGGCGTGCAATGCAACTACAATGCACCAACCCAGGAGGCCGGTGACCGGCTGCTGCGGCGAGCAACTCCTCCCCGGACTGACATTGGAGCGCTGACATTCCAACCGCGCAAAAAGACACACCATACCAGACGCTGCCGACGCCAGGGTGCCGACATGTCAGCGGCAGTCACCCGGCCGTTACAACTCCTCTAGGATGTCACTCTTCACGGCGAGCCAGCCGGCCGACCGACACCCTGCCCTCCTTCCGCGCTGCGTGGTATCTCACCTGTGTGGCCACGCTGGTGACGCCGGTACATCCACTGAGCGTGATGCTCTCCTCCAGCAGAGCTGCCGACACGCGACAGGCAGGCAGCACCTGGGCCGCCCCCCCCCCCCCCCCCCCCCCCCCGCGCTGCGTCGCATCTCACCTGTGTGGCCACGCTGGTGACGCCGGTACATCCACTGAGCGTGATGCTCTCCTCCAGCAGAGCTGCCGACACGCGACAGGCAGGCAGCACCTGGGCCGCCGCCCCCCCCCCCCCCCCGCGCTGCGTCGCATCTCACCTGTGTGGCCACGCTGGTGACGCCGGTACATCCACTGAGCGTGATGCTCTCCTCCAGCAGAGCTGCCGACACGCGACAGGCAGGCAGCACCTGGGCCGGCCCCCCTCCGCGCGCCTGGCACCGCCACGCCTGCAGCGCCACGCGCACGGCGCGCGGCAGCGGGTCCTCCGTGTCGTGCAGCAGCGCCGGCAGCACCTCCACGCGGCTAAACAGTTCCGCGGCGCGCTCGTCCTGGCCGAGCCACCAGACGGCGATCAGCTCGGCGACGCCGGCCCACCAGCGGACGGCGGCGTCGGCGGCGCTGCGCGGCTCGGTCGTGTCCGCCACCAGCTGGCAGTAGCGCAGTGCGTCCGTCACGTGACTGCGCCGCAGCAGGTCCGTGTCGCAGACGTCGACGCAGCGCGCGCCCGGCATGGTGAGCGTCTGCACGGTGCGCTCCAGCAGGTGCTCGTGGAACAGCTGCGGGGGGACATGACGGCAGCGTCGGTCAGGTCGGGTCAGGTCGGGTCAGGTCGGGTCGGGTCGGGCCGGGCTACGCACAGCTGCGGCCGTCGCGGGCTCAGGCGGCCGACTGAGTTTCCTCGGAGATAGACGGCGGTGGTATGTGGGCCACTGGCGACGGCGAACATTCCTATCGGCGGCCACCAGTTTTTTTTTGTCGCCGGCCCAGTTTTTTGCTCACCCGCCGGTCACGTGCCTGCCCTCCTCAGAGACCCGTTTTTTTACGACGGTATTTTTGTGAAAGCGCCTGAACGTCATCACCCACTGAGTCATCTAGTCTCAAATACTTGTATTTTTGGTTAAAAGGCACCGACAAAGCTTTTTTTATTTCTTGCAAATATATTAAAGTACAATTATTATGCAAGTGCTGCAACATTTGCAAATTGCAAGCATTGCAAGGGTAAATAGATAGTTCATGGAAACTAATGTTTTACCAGATTCCAATAAATATGTCAATGCGGTCAATGCAGCAGTGTAGCTAATTGTTTAACGTGATCATACAAACATTTATTTCATACAGGAAATGTACTACATGTGATGCTTAAACAGGTTTAGCGACGTTAAATAAATGTGGGTCATCGACGTTAAATAAATGTGGGTCATCGACGTTAAATAAATGTGGGTCATCGACGTTAAATAAATGTGGCTCATCGACGTTAAATAAAAGTGGGTCATCGACGTTAAATAAATGTGGCTCATCGACGTTAAATAAATGTGGGTCATCGACGTTAAATAAATGTGGCTCATCGACGTTAAATAAATGTGGGTCATGTGTGGACGTTAAATAAATAGCCATGAACAGTCGAAGATAACTGGACCAGACAGACCGACAGACCATCGGTCAGACACAGACGAGAGGCACACATCACTGTACAGTGACTGACGCGACTCACATCCGACTCGGACTCCGTCCCACCTGACTCCGCCTCCGACTGACTCCGTCCCACCTGACTCCGCCTCCGCCTCAGACTCCGTGCCTCACCTGTCTGACATAGAGCAGCGGGCTGGCCGGCGGCGCTGACGTAAACATGCTGCTCCGCTCCTTCTCGTACGTCCACTTGTGCTCCATGAAGAAGCGCATGCCGTCGCTGGTGTTCAGCCAGCGCAGACTGGCCGGCACCGTCTCCAGGCCGGCCAGGCCCTTCTGCAGGATCAGCCGCGCCAGCCAGCCGCACAGGTCGGGCAGCGCCTGCTTCAGCTGCAGCGCCGCGCAGGCGAACGTCTCGGCGCGGCAGCCGGGCGACAGCGCGCCGCCGGCCACCTCGGCGTAGTTGAGGGCGGCCAGCGAGAGTGTGAGGCCGGGCACGCGGCCGTCCGGACCGTGGCCGGACAGACTCAGCTGGTGCAGACGGTGGTAGACGCGCGCGTAACCGGCAGACATCATGTACAGGTCCTCCCGCTCCCGCCTGCCGGCAGAGCACGGGTCAAACGGGTCACGAACACGGACCAGGCGACCATGCTGTCTGCCTAACGGTATATCTCTCATGAACTTTGACCCCGCGCCCACGCCTGAACGCTTGGCAACCGCGCGGACAGTTGGCAGGTCAGGCGCTGATAGTGTAATCAGGCGTGATGGAAGGACCCAGAGCGGGCTGACTGCCAGGTGTGGGCATGTGAATAACATGCAAATAACTGATAAATGAACCCAGCCAACACTAGTTACTGGACGGCGGAGTTCATTTGCGACCGGGGAGTGTGGAGAGCGACAGCCCCCCCCCCCCCCCCCCCGTAGGGCCGCAGCGCAGCGAACGAATGCGAGCGGAGCGTTCTAAACGTGGGTCCCTGCGACCGCAATTGCTGTAAAGGTTAGGTCAGGTTCGATTATGTTATTACAATTGTTCCCTGCCACACCCGACCAACGAATGTTAGTTGTTGATGGTCTGGGGGGGGGGGGGGGGAGAGTCCGGGGAGGGCCGGTAGGTCCGCAGCGCAGCGAGCGAATGTTAATCAATTGTCCGATGAATACACGCGTGTGATATTCCGGTGTCTGCAGGGGCTAAAGAACAGGGTTGGCACTACCCATTACCCGTTTTTTTTTTGGGGGGGGGGGGGGAGCAATTTAATGAAAAAACTCACCCTGGGTTTTTCATCCAAGTGGTTACTGGATACGGGTGTCGCGACGCGGCGGGCCAGCCACAGTCCTCCGGGGATGCAGCGGAGAGCGGTCCTCACCTGGACATTAGGACGCGGTGTCCAGCCACAGTCCTCCGGAGATGCAGCGGAGAGCGGTCCTCACCTGGACATGAGGACGCAGTGTCCAGCCACAGTCCTCCGGAGATGCAGCGGAGAGCGGTACCCACCTGGACATGAGGACGCAGTGTCCGCGGCGGGCCAGCCACAGTCCTCCGGAGATGCAGCGGAGAGCGGTCCTCACCTGGACATTAGGACGCGGTGTCCGCGGCGGGCCAGCCACAGTCCTCCGGGGATGTGGTGCGACGCCTGGCGGAACACCTGCCACATGAACGCCACGGTCCACTGCAGCCACGAGCTCGGCACCGGCTTCGAGATGTGGCGCAGACTGCGCTCCAGGTGGTCACGCGCCTCGGCGATTCGGCCCTGGCGGCCGACATGCGCGCGCGCGCCGGGTGAGCAAACAATGAGAGCCGGGGGCGGGGGGGGGGGGGGGGGCTGCCTGTACTGCCTGGCGCCGCGCCAGCCGGTCACAAACAGGCGGCCAGCTGGCCCGTACCGCCGCAAACAGAGCCACCTGTCGTACGATAATGCGCGCCGGCATACTGCCCCCCCCCCCCCCCCCCCCCGATACGATCAGTTCGGGCATCAGGGCCTGCTCTACTGACTACTGACTGAGACGGAACTCTGCACTCGGAAATCAGGACTCAAATGTTCACTCTAGACGGCGATTTTATCACTTATAGATGTTTTGTTTTATATTCTGCAGATCAACATGGCAACGTGGATATTTCAAGTGGAGTGTTGTACCGGAATATGCATTAAATTAATGCGATATATTTCGCAGAAAATAGATCACGACCAGAAATAGGATAACATAAATATAAATCGCTTTGCAGACGATAAACATACACCACAATTACACACTTCCTTACATTTCGGTGGTCCACCTCTCCCTGTTCCTTCATCTTCCAGAAGGCGCGCGCGGCGTCGCAGTGCAGCGCAACCTTGGGCTCTCCGTAGATGAAGATGTTGAGCAGCAGGATCAGGAAGATGACGACGTTCGTCAGCCAGACGGTCACCGGAGAGAAGAGCATGTTCCACCAGGAACTCGGTTCTGCAGCGGGTCAAGCCAGCGTCAACTCTCATGCAGTAGCAAAGGCGCAGGCGGCATACGTAACATCAAACGTGACATTCCGTTATAGGCACATGAACAATGCACGTGCACTATATCGGCCCAGTACGTGTGTTTATACATCTTATAAACACACCAGGCAGGAAGCAGCCATCGCTGTCAAACGTGACATACGACTGACACATCAGATACAGATGACACACCAGGCAGGAAGCAGCCATCGCTGTCAAACGTGACATACGACTGACACATCAGATACAGATGACAGAACCATGAGCCAGGCACGCATCGGCAGAAAATCAGCCCCCCCCCCCCCCCCCCCCCCGCCTTATGTCAAACATTCCACGAATGCCCACCGCCGGACCGACACGGGCCGGACCGCCTCCTCTCGCCCCGTCCCGCCGCCGTCAGTTAGGGACCCGCCGGACCGACACGGGCCGGACCGCCTCCTCTCGCCCCGTGCCGCCGCCGTCAGTTAGGGACCCGCCGGACCGACACGGGCCGGACCGCCTCCTATCGCCCCGTCCCGCCGCAGTCAGTTAGGGACCCGCCGGACCGACACGGGCCGGACCGCCTCCTCTCGCCCCGTGCCGCCGCCGTCAGTTAGGGACCCGCCGGACCGACACGGGCCGGACCGCCTCCTCTCGCCCCGTGCCGCCGCCGTCAGATAGGGACCCGCCGGACCGACACGGGCCGGACCGCCTCCTCTCGCCCCGTGCCGCCGCCGCCGTCTGTTGTGTGTACTCACCGGGCTCCTCGGAGAGCATGGTGCGTCCGGCCACCGGAGCGGCCATGGAGGCGGGCGCCAGCGAGTCGCGGCCCCACTCGGTCACCTGGTGCACTGGGTTGAAGGCCAGGAACGCCAGCAGGAACATGCAGAGCGTCATGCGGGTCCGGTCGGACAGGCCCGGCGGACTGGGCAGGCCGAACTCGAACGCGACGCGCTGTAATGGAACGCAGACGAGGGGGTGGTCAGACGAGGGGGTGGTCAGACGAGGGGGTGGTCAGACGAGGGGGTGGCCAGACGAGGGGGTGGCCAGACGAGGGGGTGGTCAGACGAGGGGGTGGTCAGACGAGGGGGTGGTCAGACGAGGGGGTGGTCAGACGAGGGGGTGGCCAGACGAGGGGGTGGTCAGACGAGGGGGTGGTCAGACGAGGGGTGGTCAGACGAGGGGTGGTCAGATGAGGGGTGGTCAGACGAGGGGTGGTCAGACGAGGGGGTGGTCAGACGAGGGGGTGGCCAGACGAGGGGGTGGCCAGACGAGGGGGTGGTCAGACGAGGGGGTGGTCAGACGAGGGGGTGGTCAGACGAGGGGGTGGTCAGACGAGGGGTGGTCAGACGAGGGGGTGGCCAGACGAGGGGGTGGTCAGACGAGGGGGTGGTCAGACGAGGGGGTGGTCAGACGAGGGGGTGGTCAGACGAGGGGGTGGCCAGACGAGGGGTGGTCAGACGAGGGGGTGGCCAGACGAGGGGGTGGCCAGACGAGGGGGTGGTCAGACGAGGGGGTGGTCAGACGAGGGGGTGGTCAGACGAGGGGGTGGCCAGACGAGGGGGTGGCCAGACGAGGGGGTGGTCAGACGAGGGGGTGGCCAGACGAGGGGGTGGCCAGACGAGGGGTGGTCAGACGAGGGGGTGGCCAGACGAGGGGGTGGTCAGACGAGGGGGTGGTCAGACGAGGGGGTGGTCAGACGAGGAGGTGGTCAGACGAGGGGGTGGTCAGACGAGGGGGTGGTCAGACGAGGGGGTGGTCAGACGAGGGGGTGGCCAGACGAGGGGGTGGTCAGACGAGGGGGTGGTCAGACGAGGGGGTGGTCAGACGAGGGGGTGGTCAGACGAGGGGGTGGTCAGACGAGGGGTGGTCAGACGAGGGGTGGTCAGACGAGGGGGTGGCCAGACGAGGGGGTGGCCAGACGAGGGGGTGGTCAGACGAGGGGTGGTCAGACGAGGGGGTGATCAGACGAGGGGTGATCAGACGAGGAGGTGGTCAGACGAGGGGTGGTCAGACGGCAACATTTGTAACTAAACATTCAATCCGAGTCTCTGTATACCGGGACTCAGCACAACACCGAACACGCTCCACCAATATATGAGAATAGCAGACCAACTCTGACACAAAGGACACAGTAACCTACCAGAACCAGACACCTCAGCCCATGACTGAGCTCCCAGTCTCACCTCGTTATACTCTGCAGCAGCAGCTGCGGCCGGCGGCGGTGAGAGGACGTTGGTCTGTGTCGGCGGCGGCGGGGAGCCGGGGGAGCCGGTCGGCTGCTCGGAGGAGGAGGAGGGCGTGCCGCTGCTCGGCTCGTCCGGACTGGACGGCCCCGAGTCGGTGTGAGGCGGGCTGCTCCACACAGAGGGCCGCAGCAGGTCCTCCAGACGGGCGGACGACGTGTCGAGCGGCTTCCGCAGCAGGCGCAGCTCCTCCCGGAACCGCTGGTTCTGGTGCTTCATGAAACGGATGTAGTCGATCGCTTTCTTAAGGATTGCAGACTTGGTCATCTGAAACATGGAACACGTCGAAAATCAGAGTTACATTGCATATCGACACGAACACATTTGTATATCTCTTTACCAATATGGTTCGATAATTATTATGATATGATAAAATATATTTATATTGTCTTAGCTTACACTCGTACACAGTTGAAACATGATGCAAACTGTTGCATCCAGAATGTAATCAACAGACATATGACAATATAACCAGCCACGCCAGCATTTCCCCAGCCCAGCCCCCCCACCGCTGGGCACCAAAACATTCGTCTCCAAATCCACAGCGGTCGTCAAGTGTCCCACCTTGGAGTCACTGTCCGGCCCGCAGACCAGCATGCGCATGTCCTGGATCTTGTCGTTGATGCTGGTGCGGTAGCGCTTCTCGATGGCGTTATGAGAGTTTTTGCGCGGCGGCTCGTCCGGGCTGGAGGCGTAGGACGGCGAGGAGCTGGCGGTGCGCGGCCGGCCGGCGGCGGCGCTGCTGGGCGACAGTTTGCTGATGGGCAGCCTGTTGGTGTCGACCAGCAGCGGGAAGCCGGTGGTGACCAGCGTGGGCACGCCGGCCAGCACCTGGGACGCTACTGTGGTGTAGATCACCGGCGAACCAGACACCGTCGTCTGCCGCACGAGACCACACAGACGTGTCAGACCGGAAGTCAGACGGGCCGGACACCGTCGTCTGCCGCACGAGATCACACAGACGTGTCAGACGGGCCGGACAGAGTCGCAGCAATCGCAACATTCACAACAGTCGGAAGACATCGCTCGGATCATCGGAACATAGACCAGCGTTCTGAACGGCACCGAATAGACATGAATAGCTCCACACAAGTGGACTCTTATGTTTGCAATTTGAATCACAATTATGGGACACAATACGATACATTTGAGGAAAGAAATTGGCATGCCAACAGATAGCAGTCAGCAGCAAAGTTCGGCGACCTATTAAAGGGACTGTCCCACCTTTGTGAAAGTTGTCCAATCACACTGAATTGTATGTCTACATGTCAGGCGAAGTCAGCTGAACATGTTCATGAACTTTTTTTTCCCGAAAAAAAAGTTTATCTTCGAAGATATTCAACTTTTAGTTTTAAGCGGAAAGTTGGGTTGGTGACGTCATGTTTTTTTATTTATAAATAACGGAAATCCTTTGTGCTACCAAATGTATGGCACAATTTTGTGTCGACATCTATTGCGCAGAAAAGGCGAGCCATCCGGTGTCTAGATTGGCTTAGATTGCGAACCACCCGGGGATCGAGAAATGAAATAGAAAATATTCCAAGGCTGACCTCAAAACAAGTCGACTATCATTACCAGTTGGGTAAAGAGAAGACGCTGTCGGTTTAGAGTCCCTATTCAAATACACATGGACCTTATTTTTTACAGATGTCAAAATCAAACTCGAATATCTTTTTGATTAGATCATTGTGGTTGTTTTAACTGCTACCATACTTAATTTCAATGCCAAGCCATCAAAATGGCTAGCTCAACCCAAATCTAATGGCAAGGTGGGATAGTCCCTTTAACCCACACCACCACAGCCCGCTCCTCGTTGCCCGCCACTCACCAGCGTCGTCTGGGGCTGCTCAGACCTATTAACCCACACCACCACAGCCCGCTCCTCGTTGCCCCCTACGCTCCTCGTTGCCCGCCACTCACCAGCGTCGCCTGGGGCTGCTCAGACCTATTAACCCACACCACCACAGCCCGCTCCTCGTTGCCCCCTACGCTCCTCGTTGCCCCCTACGCTCCTCGTTGCCCGCCACTCACCAGCGTCGCCTGGGGCTGCTCAGACCTATTAACCCACACCACCACAGCCCGCTCCTCGTTGCCCCCTACCCCGCCACTCACCAGCGTCGCCTGGGGCTGCTCAGACCTATTAACCCACACCACCACAGCCCGCTCCTCGTTGCCCCCTACGCTCCTCGTTGCCCCCTACCCCGCCACTCACCAGCGTCGCCTGGGGCTGCTCAGACCTATTAACCCACACCACCACAGCCCGCTCCTCGTTGCCCCCTACGCTCCTCGTTGCCCGCCACTCACCAGCGTCGCCTGGGGCTGCTCAGACCTATTAACCCACACCACCACAGCCCGCTCCTCGTTGCCCCCTACCTCGCCACTCACCAGCGTCGCCTGGGGCTGCTCAGACCTATTAACCCACACCACCACAGCCCGCTCCTCGTTGCCCCCTACCTCGCCACTCACCAGCGTCGCCTGGGGCTGCTCAGACCTATTAACCCACACCACCACAGCCCGCTCCTCGTCGCCCCCTACCCCGCCACTCACCAGCGTCGTCTGGGGCTGCTCAGACCTATTAACCCACACCACCACAGCCCGCTCCTCGTTGCCCCCTACGCTCCTCGTTGCCCGCCACTCACCAGCGTCGTCTGGGGCTGCTCAGACCTATTAACCCACACCACCACAGCCCGCTCCTCGTTGCCCCCTACGCTCCTCGTTGCCCGCCACTCACCAGCGTCGCCTGGGGCTGCTCAGACCTATTAACCCACACCACCACAGCCCGCTCCTCGTTGCCCCCTACGCTCCTCGTTGCCCGCCACTCACCAGCGTCGCCTGGGGCTGCTCAGACCTATTAACCCACACCACCACAGCCCGCTCCTCGTTGCCCCCTACCCCGCCACTCACCAGCGTCGCCTGGGGCTGCTCAGACCTATTAACCCACACCACCACAGCCCGCTCCTCGTTGCCCCCTACGCTCCTCGTTGCCCCCTACCCCGCCACTCACCAGCGTCGCCTGGGGCTGCTCAGACCTATTAACCCACACCACCACAGCCCGCTCCTCGTTGCCCCCTACGCTCCTCGTTGCCCGCCACTCACCAGCGTCGCCTGGGGCTGCTCAGACCTATTAACCCACACCACCACAGCCCGCTCCTCGTTGCCCCCTACCTCGCCACTCACCAGCGTCGCCTGGGGCTGCTCAGACCTATTAACCCACACCACCACAGCCCGCTCCTCGTTGCCCCCTACCTCGCCACTCACCAGCGTCGCCTGGGGCTGCTCAGACCTATTAACCCACACCACCACAGCCCGCTCCTCGTCGCCCCCTACCCCGCCACTCACCAGCGTCGTCTGGGGCTGCTCAGACCTATTAACCCACACCACCACAGCCCGCTCCTCGTTGCCCCCTACGCTCCTCGTTGCCCGCCACTCACCAGCGTCGTCTGGGGCTGCTCAGACCTATTAACCCACACCACCACAGCCCGCTCCTCGTTGCCCCCTACGCTCCTCGTTGCCCGCCACTCACCAGCGTCGCCTGGGGCTGCTCAGACCTATTAACCCACACCACCACAGCCCGCTCCTCGTTGCCCCCTATGCTCCTCGTTGCCCGCCACTCACCAGCGTCGCCTGGGGCTGCTCAGACCTATTAACCCACACCACCACAGCCCGCTCCTCGTTGCCCCCTACGCTCCTCGTTGCCCGCCACTCACCAGCGTCGCCTGGGGCTGCTCAGACCTATTAACCCACACCACCACAGCCCGCTCCTCGTTGCCCCCTACGCTCCTCGTTGCCCGCCACTCACCAGCGTCGCCTGGGGCTGCTCAGACCTATTAACCCACACCACCACAGCCCGCTCCTCGTTGCCCCCTACCTCGCCACTCACCAGCGTCGCCTGGGGCTGCTCAGACCTATTAACCCACACCACCACAGCCCGCTCCTCGTTGCCCCCTACGCTCCTCGTTGCCCGCCACTCACCAGCGTCGCCTGGGGCTGCTCAGACCTATTAACCCACACCACCACAGCCCGCTCCTCGTTGCCCCTTACGCTCCTCGTTGCCCGCCACTCACCAGCGTCGCCTGGGGCTGCTCAGACCTATTAACCCACACCACCACAGCCCGCTCCTCGTTGCCCCCTACGCTCCTCGTTGCCCGCCACTCACCAGCGTCGCCTGGGGCTGCTCAGACCTATTAACCCACACCACCACAGCCCGCTCCTCGTTGCCCCCTACGCTCCTCGTTGCCCGCCACTCACCAGCGTCGCCTGGGGCTGCTCAGACCTATTAACCCACACCACCACAGCCCGCTCCTCGTTGCCCCCTACCCCGCCACTCACCAGCGTCGCCTGGGGCTGCTCAGACCTATTAACCCACACCACCACAGCCCGCTCCTCGTTGTCCCCTACCCCGCCACTCACCAGCGTCGTCTGGGGCTGCTCAGACCTATTAACCCACACCACCACAGCCCGCTCCTCGTTGCCCCCTACGCTCCTCGTTGCCCGCCACTCACCAGCGTCGCCTGGGGCTGCTCAGACCTATTAACCCACACCACCACAGCCCGCTCCTCGTTGCCCCCTACGCTCCTCGTTGCCCGCCACTCACCAGCGTCGCCTGGGGCTGCTCAGACCTATTAACCCACACCACCACAGCCCGCTCCTCGTTGCCCCCTACGCTCCTCGTTGCCCGCCACTCACCAGCGTCGCCTGGGGCTGCTCAGACCTATTAACCCACACCACCACAGCCCGCTCCTCGTCGCCCCCTACCCCGCCACTCACCAGCGTCGCCTGGGGCTGTTCAGACCTATTAACCCACACCACCACAGCCCGCTCCTCGTCGCCCCCTACCCCGCCACTCACCAGCGTCGTCTGGGGCTGCTCAGACCTATTAACCCACACCACCACAGCCCGCTCCTCGTTGCCCCCTACGCTCCTCGTTGCCCGCCACTCACCAGCGTCGCCTGGGGCTGCTCAGACCTATTAACCCACACCACCACAGCCCGCTCCTCGTTGCCCCCTACGCTCCTCGTTGCCCGCCACTCACCAGCGTCGCCTGGGGCTGCTCAGACCTATTAACCCACACCACCACAGCCCGCTCCTCGTTGCCCCCTACGCTCCTCGTTGCCCGCCACTCACCAGCGTCGCCTGGGGCTGCTCAGACCTATTAACCCACACCACCACAGCCCGCTCCTCGTTGCCCCCTACCCCGCCACTCACCAGCGTCGCCTGGGGCTGCTCAGACCTATTAACCCACACCACCACAGCCCGCTCCTCGTTGCCCCCTACGGTCCTCGTCGCCCCCTACCTCGCCACTCACCAGCGTCGCCTGGGGCTGCTCAGACCTATTAACCCACACCACCACAGCCCGCTCCTCGTTGCCCCCTACGCTCCTCGTTGCCCGCCACTCACCAGCGTCGCCTGGGGCTGCTCAGACCTATTAACCCACACCACCACAGCCCGCTCCTCGTTGCCCCATACGCTCCTCGTTGCCCGCCACTCACCAGCGTCGCCTGGGGCTGCTCAGACCTATTAACCCACACCACCACAGCCCGCTCCTCGTTGCCCCCTACGCTCCTCGTTGCCCGCAACTCACCAGCGTCGCCTGGGGCTGCTCAGACCTATTAACCCACACCACCACAGCCCGCTCCTCGTTGCCCCCTACGCTCCTCGTTGCCCGCCACTCACCAACGTCGCCTGGGGCTGCTCAGACCTATTAACCCACACCACCACAGCCCGCTCCTCGTTGCCCCCTACGCTCCTCGTTGCCCGCCACTCACCAGCGTCGCCTGGGGCTGCTCAGACCTATTAACCCACACCACCACAGCCCGCTCCTCGTTGCCCCCTACCCCGCCACTCACCAGCGTCGCCTGGGGCTGCTCAGACCTATTAACCCACACCACCACAGCCCGCTCCTCGTTGCCCCCCACGCTCCTCGTTGCCCGCCACTCACCAGCGTCGCCTGGGGCTGCTCAGACCTATTAACCCACACCACCACAGCTCGCTCCTCGTTGCCCCCTACGCTCCTCGTTGCCCGCCACTCACCAGCGTCGCCTGGGGCTGCTCAGACCTATTAACCCACACCACCACAGCCCGCTCCTCGTTGCCCCCTACGCTCCTCGTTGCCCGCCACTCACCAGCGTCGCCTGGGGCTGCTCAGACCTATTAACCCACACCACCACAGCCCGCTCCTCGTTGCCCCCTACCTCGCCACTCACCAGCGTCGCCTGGGGCTGCTCAGACCTATTAACCCACACCACCACAGCCCGCTCCTCGTCGCCCCCTACCCCGCCACTCACCAGCGTCGCCTGGGGCTGCTCAGACCTATTAACCCACACCACCACAGCCCGCTCCTCGTTGCCCCCTACCCCGCCACTCACCAGCGTCGCCTGGGGCTGCTCAGACCTATTAACACACACCACCACAGCCCGCTCCTCGTCGCCCCCTACCCCGCCACTCACCAGCGTCGCCTGGGGCTGCTCAGACCTATTAACCCACACCACCACAGCCCGCTCCTCGTTGCCCCCTACGCTCCTCGTTGCCCGCCACTCACCAGCGTCGCCTGGGGCTGCTCAGACCTATTAACCCACACCACCACAGCCCGCTCCTCGTTGCCCCCTACGCTCCTCGTTGCACGCCACTCACCAGCGTCGCCTGGGGCTGTTCAGACCTATTAACCCACACCACCACAGCCCGCTCCTCGTTGCCCCCTACCCCGCCACTCACCAGCGTCGCCTGGGGCTGCTCAGACCTATTAACCCACACCACCACAGCCCGCTCCTCGTCGCCCCCTACCCCGCCACTCACCAGCGTCGCCTGGGGCTGCTCAGACCTATTAACCCACACCACCACAGCCCGCTCCTCGTTGCCCCCTACGCTCCTCGTTGCCCGCCACTCACCAGCGTCGCCTGGGGCTGCTCAGACCTATTAACCCACACCACCACAGCCCGCTCCTCGTTGCCCCCTACGCTCCTCGTTGCCCGCCACTCACCAGCGTCGCCTGGGGCTGCTCAGACCTATTAACCCACACCACCACAGCCCGCTCCTCGTTGCCCCCTACCCCGCCACTCACCAGCGTCGCCTGGGGCTGCTCAGACCTATTAACCCACACCACCACAGCCCGCTCCTCGTTGCCCCCTACCTCGCCACTCACCAGCGTCGCCTGGGGCTGCTCAGACCTATTAACCCACACCACCACAGCCCGCTCCTCGTCGCCCCCTACCCCGCCACTCACCAGCGTCGCCTGGGGCTGCTCTGATTTGATGATCTGCGCCGGTGGTCCGGTAGCGGACGCGCCCGCCGCCATCTGGCCGCTGATGACGTACGTCTTGCCGTCGATGACGACCGGGGTCTGCTGGACCAGCGCCGCGGCCGGCAGCGGCCGCACCGGCTGCACCGGCCGCGCTGGCGCCGCCTGGGAGGCCACCAGGGCCACCGGGGCCACCGATGCTACCGGGGCCATCGGCGCCACCGGGACCACCGGGACCACCGGGGCCATCGGCGCCACCGGGACCACCGGGGCCATTGGCGCCACCGGGACCATCACCGGCTTCTGTTGCGGGGTGCGCACGGCTGGCGGCCGCGGCGGCGGCGACGGCAGCGGCTCCTCCCTCTTCAAGCCGGGCACAGAGGGCCAGTCGGCTGGCGGGTCGGCCGGCCCGCCGCCGCCGGCTGCCACCCTCGGCTCCTGCACGTCCATCGGCGTGTCGTCGATGCCATCGAGCAGCGAGGACTCGTCGCCCAGATTACCGATGATGTCTGTTGGAGGAGGCTGGATCAGAGGCGACGGGACGCCGAGGAACGGATAGACTGTGCTAGATTTCACAATAAATTAAATCCATAATAAACCATATAATTAAGTTCAATGCCCTAATATTCCACAAGCAATGAGTTAACAAACAAATTAAACTGCATTGTAATTAGTACATATACGATATACACCAAATATAGTCATGCAGGAGAAAATAAAACACATGCACAACTAAACTTCAGCAAAACATAATAACCCTTTGTAAAACAAAAAATCTGAATTCACAAAAAAAAAACATTACCAACAGCCTACCTTCCAAGGTGAGATTAAAGTTTTTGTTGCACCAGTCATGAATATCCTCTGCTGCCATGACTGGAGAATGTTGAAGACAGCTATCACAAAGCAATCAGAGTTCCCTGGAACACAAATCACACCTAGATGTCAGGCACATGCAAATGTCAACCTGTAACACACAACAAATGTGGTCATTGTGATTCAAAATTATGCAAAATATGCTGAATCATTTAATCCATCCGTTTTGCCTCATACTCCAACATGTAAGGGACTGATTGAGGTATGGTTTAACATCCTAGACATGTGCTAAACTGCCAAACATTATTGGCATTAATTGTAAGGAATTAGTGCTGGTTGTATCTAAGGAAGGATTTTACATTAAAGGGAGATAATCTCCTTTTTCCACAAAAATGGAGTTAGCACCTGAAATCGATAGAAGAGGTCAAAATATGATGTAAATTCATCACATTTTGCATATAAACATTCCTACCGAAAGATATTGGCAGTTTCCTACCGATAAGCGATCCACGCTTATATCGGTCGGCACTCAGCAAGAACTCGGTAACGAATTCAGTAAATTAGCCTCCCTACGCATTGCTATTTATCATGAAGGTATGAAATATGTTTCCTGCACTCTATCTTTTGCGAATATGTGCCAATTTTTATGAACAATCAAGAATCATTTGAAAAAAGTACATTGACATCGGTAGTTTAGCTTGGCACCGGCCGGCCGGTGCCAAGCTAAACTACGGCGACCTATTTAGTGTCGGCGATTTGTTTACAGTACCCATTCAACAACGTTGAACAGATTGATGCAAAAGCGCCAGATGTTGCGCTTTCCAATAGTGGAGGGAAAATACCGATCATTGATTTTCTAAAACTTCCAACTTTGAATTGGGGAATTATTTTATTTTATTCTTAAATTTAGATAACAACATTTTAATACCATAACGGTAGCCAAATAAATTGTTGCTAACAAAATCAAAAGGTGATTATCTCCCTTTAAGTATCAATCTCATTTTAATGAAACCAACACAAAAGGTCCCCTTAGAAATTATTATGGCGCTGTTCCAGCGCCCTCAGCCGGAAGGGGTTTTCATCCTGCCGGTTTAAGCACGGTGGAGCGGAGCATGGGAACGGACGGTGGAAATTGCCAATGTAAACAGCATGGACAGCACGCCACTAATTTGCAACAGTGCGCCAAAACGTCGTCACTTAATGTTAACTTTCCTCCACCAACCCCACAACCGCTCACCAAGTGGTGAAGGATTTTCTCAACCAGTTGAGGTTGGTGGAGGCTCAAGTCCAGCGTTGGGTTTTTCGTTTCATGAACTGGCCCCAGAGAGTAAAAATCCGTAGGTGGAGAGCAAAATTGTCTGGTTAGGAAAGTTAATATTTTCAATTTGGGAAAAATATTTTATTTGGAAAGTAAAAATTCCAGGTTTAGAATAGATATTACATCCTTGAGGACAATGACATTGTATTTTAACTACAATGCCAGTAAGATCAGGTGAAAAGAGAGCAAATTTCCAGGAAAAAAATGATGAGAGCAAAATTCTTTGGACCCAAAAAAGTCCCGAAAACGGCCAAAATTCCAAGGCTGATCAAGTCTCAACCGGTTTTAGTTGAGCCGCTGGATGAACTGGTGCAGAAAATGAAGCCTCAACCTAATCGGGTTGAGGGCGATGGAACAGCCCCTATTATCCCAGCAGTAAACATTTCCAATCATCACAATTCAAATAATTACTCAATTCACATTATGAATCATCAGTCATGTAACCCATTAAGTTCCTAAAAGACTTTCCGTGCTGTTGGCAGTCTATTAGTGATTTAGTGCATCAGTATCATCTACACCACAAATGACATGGCAAGTCTCATATTTTGAATTGTCCATGGAGTTGTTGAAATAAACACACACGCACACGCACACGCACACGCACACGCACACGCACACGCACACGCACACGCACACGCACACGCACACGCACACGCACACGCACACGCACCTACACACGCACACGCACACGCAAACGCAAACGCAAACGCAAACGCAAACGCACGCACGCACACACGCACGCACGCACGCACGCACGCAGGCACACACGCACGCACGCACGCAGGCAGGCACACACGCACGCACACGCACACGCACACGCACACGCACACGCACGCACACACACGCACGCACACACACACACACACACACACACACACACACACACACACACACACACACACACACACACACACACACACACACACACACACACACACACACACACGCGCGCGCACGCACGCACGCACGCACGCACGCACGCACGCACGCACGCACGCACGCACGCACGCACGCACGCACGCACGCACGCACGCACGCACGCACGCACGCACGCACGCACGCACGCACGCCCACCCACCAAATGGTTGTTTAATTAACCAACCGCTTAAATGGTTATGGTTGCTTAGGGTAAATAACTGGGTATTACCGGAACAGGCGTCACACTTCCGTACACCACGTTGTAGGTAGCGTTACGGGCCTAAACAAGGGGCGGGCGGTGCAGCCGGCTGGATGACGACTGGGAGGGTATTTTTCACTATCGATTGTAACTTTCCAGGGCGTATCCTGTATCCTGTGTAAATACATCGGGCAACTTATTTACGCCGTATGGTTAGGTTTTGTCAACGTACGAGATGGTCTGGGGGGTCCGGGGGCGACATCCCCCCCCCCCCCCGTAGGGCCGCAGCGCAGCGAGCGAATGCGAGCGGAGCGTTCTAAACGTGGGTCGCTGCAACCGTAATTGCTGTAAAGGTTAGGTCAGGTTCGATTATGGTCTAATATATTACGCCAACGGCTCATTTGGGATCTTCGAGATGGTCTGGGGGGTCCGGGGGGTCACGACAGCCCCCCCCCCCCCCCCCCCGGTAGGCCCGCAGTGCAGCGAACGTATGTGAGCAACAGAGCGTTCTAAACGTGGGTCCCTGCGACCGTAATTGCTGTAAAGGTTAGGTCAGGTTTGATTATGGCATATTAGACCAGTAAGGCGCCGTAGTTGGCGATGAACGAGCGAGCGCGAAATAAATGTATGGTGAATTTTAACCCCATCGGGCAAGAAGTTCCTGAGATACAAACAAGGTGCGCACGTGCAGAGCCACCCCCACCCATGCCTTGTGGGTAGGCGGCGGCGGAGGGGGTTCCTAATCGCACACCAAATTTGAACACAATCGGCTCAGCCATTCCTGAGATATAGAATAAGGGTGAGCACGTGCGCACGTGCAGAGGCACTCCACCCCCGACTTCTGAAAAGGCAACGGCTGAGAGGTCCCTAACCACACACCAAATAAGAACGCAATCGGTTCAGCCGTTCCTGAGATATAAAATAGGGATGTGCACGTGCAGAGGCACCCCACCCTTGACTTGTGGAACATTGGCGACTGAGGGGTCCCCAACCACACACCAAATTTGCACACAATCGGCTCAGCCGTTGCGCACGTGCAGAGGCACTCCACCCCTGACTTGTGGAAAGGCAACGGCTCACAGGAAAATTCTGCCGGCCAACAGGAATTGCGCGATCGGGTGGTGAGGTCAGGACCTGCGCAACAAGCTCTGCTTAGCGTGGGTCCTGACCTCGGAAATCCGTCCATACAAAAACATTCGGACTAAATCCATAAAAAAAAATGCAGAGTTTTTGCGAGAAAACACTTTTCAACACCCCTCACGCGGCACGCGCCACGCGCAGTGGTAGTCACCCACATGAGTCGGCACCGGTCTCAAACATGGTAAGTTGGATGGGGCTGCTCAGCAAAGAAGTCAGCTTGTCAATCGGACGTGTGGTTGCAGAGATATGAGCTTCTCAAAAGCGTCGCCACGGGCCGGGCCGGGCCGCTCATATTCAGATTTGTCCCATATACCACGGAAAGACGAGCGAGCGTTTCGCGCTCGCTCGTAATTACGCCAACGGCTCATTTGGGCGCCACACTTCCGTACACCACGCTGTAGGTAGTGTGACGGGCCTCTCAGTGACGTCATCAAGCCGGCTGCACCACCTGCCCCTTGTTCAGATCAGGGGGGTGTCATCCCTATGGTGGGCCATAACCCTTAGGTAAAGAAATTGCTACCAAATGCTGCCAATATGACATCATTGGGATGGTAAAATCTGACTGGTTCTGAAACGCCCTTTCTAACTCGGCTCCTATAGGGAGTAGACGTAATCCAAAAACATCGTTCGATAGCTCGGCAAAAATTATTTCGAAATTATTTGGTCATTTGTTGGCTCAGGTCAATAGTGAGGTCACCAGAGGTCACCATATATGTGTTGGCAAAACTGTTTTTCGCAAATAACCTTTTACCTAATAAAGGTAAGATAATAATGTTGACGCCATCGCGTTTGTCTTGTCAAGGCGCTTCGAATCATATTCATGAAGACCAGGTTATCAGAATTTCTAACCTAACTCTCATATTGCCAAAAAGGATGTTTTAGTAAATTAAACACAAGATCGGAAGCTTTCGGCTTGCGCCTTCATCAGCCATCAAATGGCTGGATGGCTGATGAAGGCGCAAGCCGAAAGCTTCCGATCTTGTGTTTAATTTACTAAAACATCCTTTTTGGCAATATGAGAGTTAGGTTAGAAATTCTGATTATTATAATGTCTCTCAAAACAGTGTTAAAAAATATTCAAGACCAGGTTATGTCAACTTAGAAATTTGACTTCAGGTCAAGTTCGTCAAGTTCAATTAGAGACTTAACCCGCGATTTACTGGGGGGGGGGGGGGGGGGGCTATTTTTTTCCCCCTCCCCTCCCGTTATTTTGAGATAACTCCCAAACGAACACCGGTATCATCACTAAATTTGCAGTACCTTCTCTCACATCAATTCTACCCATGTTGGCAAAAGGAAAAATATGAGGTTATGATAGGTCAACCGGGAATGACGTCAGAGTGACGTCATGTTCTTCGGTTTTTGTTGCAAAATAATGGTTTGCGGAAAACGCTGCCAAAGGTACGATGTTTGAAATCAACTCAATTGTCTTAAATCAAATTAATGACAATAGACCGGGCTATCAAACTGCTATCTCGGATTTTTGAGTTTTTTTATTCAAAATTTTGAGAAACCCAAATACATTTTTGTTTTGTTTTTACAAAATTTCAAGAAAAAATTAGAATTATCCAAAAAACGGAATATATGTGATCGAGACGTGTGCGGTGAATATGTGTACCATATTTGAAGTTGATATCTTCAAAATGACTGACTTATGACCTTTAAATGACAAAAATCGACCACCTCTCACAGCATTACTATGCATACAAAAAGGCATTTCCGTTTTTGCTTTTTACTTCTATTTATATGGAACAAACAATGTTCTAAGGTCATTTTTTGCGTTCTAGACGAAAAACAAACCCATAAACATGTGTTACAAGTTACAACGCCTAATGGCCGTAATCTGCAGTTTGACCTCGTGACCTCGGATGACCTTGACCTGACCCCACGGTCATAAACAGCTTAAAGGTACTTAGAAGTGTCAGACACACGAATCATACCGATTTATCGACAGCTTATGCGTTTAATATCGCAATTGTGCGCGACAATTCCATCCATCGAGACCTTTTGACACGGTCAAACATTTTGTACTTGACCTGGCCTGTGACGTCATCCGTGACCCCGAGGTCAACAATATTATGTTTCCCTCGATAAATTTCCCAGGGCTATCGAATGCCGTTTGAATTTTTACATTCGGTCCAGTATCCGGTGAACCGGGGGGGGGGGGGGGACAAAAAATAGCCCCCCCCCCCCCCCAGTAATTCGCCTTATGAAATATACCCCAGTAACTCGCGGGTTAAAGGAAAATAATGACCTTTTCCCACAAAAATGGAGCTAACACTTGAAATCGACAGACGAGCCCAAAATATGATGTAAATTCATCACATTTTGCATATAAAAATTCCTTCGGAGATATTTCAAGCTAAACTTGATGAGCGTTCCACACTTTTAACGACCGGTACTTGCAAGTTACTTTTCGGTTTCATCAAACTCCGGGCTTTTCCCGTATTGCTTTTTTACGCAATGGTGTAGAAAATATATTTTGTGTTTGGCTGTTGTGATTATATGCCCATTCATCCTTCAGGGGCGGCGCTGGGCCCTTGAGACTAGGTAAGCAAGGCAGCATTGTCATAAAAACGTACCCAACAGGCCAATTTTATTGCCATACCTACACCAGTAACACACATGAATTGGTAAATAGCGAGCAAGCACCGTCCAGTTCAGGGCCAGGCTAGGGCGGAACGCAAATACCAAAAAATATCTGCTAGTTGATGCAAGACCTTGCTTCGCTTTTGGCGCTAGCTCACACTATGAGCAACACAAAGAATGTCACAGAAATATGAGCAACACAAAGAAAGTCAACTGAAAGCAGGTGTCACAAAACTGTGAGACGATTATAGGTGGCTAAACTGCAGTTCTTAAAATAATACCTAGACATCATCATCATTTGGAATAATAGAAGAATTTTTGTTTTTAAAAGAAATAATAATTGAACCCCTATGAGCTACTATGAGCCTAAAATAACAATTGGTATTGCAGTCATATTTATTTTATGAAGTTATGCGCTTAAAAAAGACGTACTCTTCTTGATTTTCTAGTGGATTTGCCTACCTTACAGAAATTTTATACTGCAGGACCCAATAGATTTGTACACAGGCTGGCCGAGAATCTAGTAGGATGAGATAGGCATTAGGCAAGCTTAGGCAAGGGTTTTCTTACATTTGCATTTAATTTATGGTTTCAAAGGAAGTTTCTTGGAAAAATTGGCAAATTTGCTCCAAGATAGGCCCTTATTCCGATTGCAGAAAACCATATTAATCAATAAGAACAAAAATAAAATGAAAAAAGGAAGATAAATATCGATATCGGAAGAAGGCTACAGAACTGGGTAGGCATTGCCTACCTTGCCTACATGGGAGAACCGCCCCTGCCATCCTTTACAAACAATACAAAAACTGGCAATTCAATTGGAAACTCATTGATGCACATCGATGGTGACCTATTTAGTGTCAGCGATTTGTTTAGAAGTGCCCATTCAACAACGTTGAACAGATTGATACAAAAGTGTTGCTGTGTCATGTCGCTTGTCGCTTTCCAATACAGTGGAGGGAAAATACTGATCATGAATTTCCAACTTTGAATTAGGGAATAATTGTATTTAATTCTTAAATTTAGATCACATCATTTTAATACCATAATGGTAGCCAAGGAAGTTGTTGCTAACAAAATTAAAAGGTCATTATTTCCCTTTAAGTAGGTCATGTTGTATATTGGGAGACATGACTTGATGAGACAAACACATATGTGCCAGTTTCACTTCTCTATCTTCATTCTGCCTAGAGTTATTGACATTGACATTACATAGATCCCTCCTTTCCCTGTACCATCGTTCCCTGCAATATAATGAGTATTGAGCGTGGATGGTGGCAACTGAGTTACCATCCCAATGTCATCCACTGGCTGCAGGGGATGTTAAAAATAAAGCTGATGGTTTTACCTGGTTATAGGGCCTTGGTTCAGGCCTGTAACACTACAGCATGGTGTATGGAAGAGTGACGCCTGCTCCAGTAATATCAACAACTGCTGTGACACACATCAAAACACATGTTACATGCTAATGCTGTATACAATACTAAACCACTAAATAATGTCAGTAGCATGAGATTCCTGGTTATTTGGCATGCCTGTGTTATGGTTATTTACCTTACCCTAATTGAATTACATTGACATAAACGTGTAACACCTGCTGTAACAAATGCAATGAGCATGAGTGAGCTATAGCAGGTAAATCAAAAGCAAGATGGAGTATCAGTGTGTGGCACAAGACAAAACAACCCCCAAAAATGCACTTTTCAGTTTCCCTATCCAAAAGAAACACAGTAAACAGATTGAACTGGAAATGTTGGTGTGGACCACAACCCAGAGAATTCTCACATTATGCTAGGCAATATTAAAACATATGAAAATATCTTACCTTATCTTATGTGTGTGGACATCATAAGGCAAAACCATACCCACATTTCATGTATCCTCAACTTATTGAATAGACTACCACGCTCAGCGTATATTGAAGGACCACTCTCACTGACTCATGAACCTGATTTGGGCACTACTTCAGGATGACGACACTCGCTTGTGTTGTGTCTCAGCCACCATGGCGGCCGGCAAGCATCAGCTGACTACAGTAAACAAGAGGCAAGTATGTAAACTTTTAGGAAACTCTGCATTTAAAAAGCCGCAATGGACTACTGTTCACATTAAAACAATATATTTATATATAAAACACCATATTTTGCAAGATTCTTTATGAACTTTGTTCCCAATTTCCTTTTAACTCAAACAAATATATTACTTAGCCGGAGTCAGCTGACTGAGCGGGGAAGGATATTTTACTGTTGAAGAACAGGAGCAGCTACCCATAAGCAGCAGACGGAACCGTAGCGAGCAGTCGTGCCGCGCGATCCAGACACACCACCCAACGCAGGTTGCTGATTGGTCGAAAGAGACTCAGGCGGAGTGGCGTGATGTTACGTCACGTCCTTGACGACCCTGACCTATGTTACCATATCCACTTGCAATGATACCAACTCACGACTGGCAAAGGATTTTCAACGTGACACGCAAAAAAAAACGGTTTTCGGCGAGGACAAACATCGCAGACTCAATTGCAATGGGAACAAGGCAAGGATGTTGTCTCAAAGATTCAACATACACGTTTCATTTCGCGCATCATCGGGCAACACCTGCCTTAAAGTCACCGCACTGCACATTTGGTAGATACTTGCAACCTGTCCTGTGCAAGCTGTTGAATTCGCGTAGCTCAGTCGGGAGGGCGCTGGAAGTATAATGTGGCTTACGCTGGCAAGATAGGTTCGAAACGTTTCGGCGCTCGCTATTTTCCCAGGGGGATATATATTGTCCAGGGGGAGCCTGCGGTCGGTGGCAGCCGCCGCGTTCAAGGCAGTGCAGACCGTCCTCAGTCGTTGCTACGAAGCAGTCACATTCCCGAACCTGGTTACATTTGTATGATGGTTTGGGGTTAATAGCACGGCAACTACCTGGTTATGTGGCGCGCACCGGTTACACTTTAAGCTGGATGCAAGTTACTGCAAGATGCTGGCGGTGGCACATTTATAGGGGATAACGGTACAAGGCACGCTAAAATAATGGATATATTTGGACACGTATGCGTGCGTGGCTGTATCATGTAAAACGCACAATTTTTTTTCTCACAGAAAGCATTTGATACACGAACGCATAAAAGTTTCCCGCTTTTCCCGCCACGACATGAAGAGTGACAAGACTGCGAAACAATTCCGAAATCGAGACGAAAATATCGCAGATATGATTTTATTCACAGCATACAAAATCATCATCACACCTGTAAATAGTATCGTACTGGAGATGTGCCACTTAGAATCGTTCACAACTGCACACGATATTAGAAATCGAGCCATCACATTACTATAACAAGTTCACAGCACCATATACGCTGAAACTATATTCGAGGCGAAAACTGCGTGATCGCACTCCACGCTTCACGAGCGTCTAGAAATAAGACACGAGATCTCACATAACGGCCAAAACATAAATTGGCTTTAATGCGTTACGGATCTCCCGTTCCCACGAAGGCCACGTTCACACTAATCGTGCCGTAAGATTCCTGCCGAATCTTGTGGACCTTAACAAGCCTAAGCCGTACGTGCGGTCTTTTAAATGGCCAGCAACAATGACAATCACCCTGTGATTATGAAGAAGTCGGCCGTCCGCAGCGAAACGAAAAGTTGCATGCAGATGATCAACATTTAACAAAGTGATCGTGTTTTAATTTCTATGGTCTTCTAGACACACGCATCATCAACACACCCCAAATCGCGAGGACACACAGCAATGCACGAAATAAAACATTACCAGAAGCACACACACGTACTCCGATCGCTTCGCTCCGTCTGAGTATATCAGAGGAATCAGTTAGAAACACAGCAGATAGCAATGCTCAATAGCAGATACGGCTAATCATCACTCACGGCCACGGGAGTCGACGAAAATAACGGGTTTGGGTCCCTAACATCCTCTACTGGCCAGACCTTATCTTCCCACCCTTCGTTCGTTTAGTCCTGTTCACTCTTGTTCTCCAGCGTGTCCGGCGGTCGGCGCTGCCTCGCCGCTGACGCCGGTCTCCCTGACCACACCGCCGCGGCGACACATGAGCTCGACAATCCTGGCGATGTTGCGGCAGTCGTCGATGCCGCTGTGGTGGCGGCCGATCAGCGGCAGGTCCAGCTCGCGCATCAGCTTGTCCATGGCCCGCGGCCAGCTGCCGGTTATGTCCGCCACCAGCTGCGGGACAGAGGTCACATGTCAGAGGGCACAGGTCAGAGGTCACAGGTCAGAGGTCACAGGTCAGAGGTCACAGGTCAGAGGTCACAGGTCAGAGGTCACAGGTCAGAGGTCACAGGTCAGAGGTCACAGGTCAGAGGTCACAGGTCAGATGTCACAGGTCAGAGGTCACATGTCAGAGGTCAGAGGTCACAGGTCAGAGGTCAGAGGTCACAGGTCAGAGGTCACAGGTCAGAAGTCACAGGTCAGAGGTCACAGGTCAGAGGTCACAGGTCAGAGGTCACAGGTCAGATGTCACAGGCCAGAGGTCACAGGTCAGAGGTCACAGGTCAGAGGTCACAGGTCAGAGGTCACAGGTCAGAGGTCACAGGTCAGAGGTCACATGTCAGAGGTCACAGGTCAGAGGTCACAGGTCAGAGGTCACAGGTCAGATGTCAGAGGTCACAGGTCACAGGTCAGAGGTCACAGGTCAGAGGTAACATGTCATAGGTCACAGGTCAGGTCACATGTCAGAGGTCACAGGTCAGAGGGCAAAGGTCAGAGGGCAAAGGTCAGAGGGCAAAGGTCAGAGGGCAAAGGTCGCCGGTCAGAGGTCACAGGTCAGAGGGAACAGGTCAGAGGTCACAGGTCAGAGGTCACATGTCAGAGGTCACAGATCAGAGGTCACATGTCAGACGTCACAGGTCACAGGTCAGAGGTCAGAGGTCACAGGTCAGAGGTCACATGCCACAGGTCAGAGGTCAGAGGTCACATGCCACAGGTCAGAGGTCAGAGGTCACAGGTCACAGGTTACATGCCACAGGTCAGAGGTCACAGGTCGAGGTTACAGGTCAGAGGTCACAGGTCGAGGTTACAGGTCAGAGGTCATCAGGTCAGAGGTCATCAGGTCAGAGGTTACAGGTCAGAGGTCACAGGTCACAGGTCAGAGGTCACATGTCAGAGGTCACAGGTCGAGGTCACAGGTCAGAGGTCATCAGGTCAGAGGTCCTCAGGTCAGCTGGTGGGTGGGACAGATATGAGAACATGGATCAGCTGTCGGGTGGGGCAGGTTCAGTGCAAGGCAAAGGTCGGTTGGTTCATTCAGATATTCGAGAAGTGTGGGGAGGAAAGACGGTAAATTCCTGCACTCTGTGGCTGACTGCGCCAGCGTACGGTCATGGATTGGTATCAGGTAACCCATGTACAGACCATGGTACGATGGAGACAGCCGCACGTCTTCCGCTGTTTTGTCTCTCAGTGTGCGGGGTGGGGTGGAGTGGGGGGGGGGGGGGGGGGCAGGGGTAGTGGCGCGGAGTGTTCGTGTGTGTGTGTGTGTGGGGGGGGGGGGCAGGGGTAGTGGCGCGGAGTGTTCGTGTGTGTGTGTGTGTGTGGGGGGGGGGGGGGGGCAGTCAGGTAGTCAACAAGGAACCTGTCGAGTATTCATCCGTACTCGCTGGCAGGAAGCGGACCCACTGCCAAGACATTAATAACAGAAACTCGCGGCCTCTGCCAACACCAGGTGTGACACCATAACGAACAGGTGTGATGCCACGAAGTTTGCTGATACTGGATGGACATTGGCCCCAAAGTCGAACAGACAATCATATTTCGAATGTCTGGTAGCTACAGAAATAACCTTCGATTAGCACAACAATAGGTATTTACCCAGAATATATCGAGCCCATTGAACGCAGTCGGCCTTTGACATCCAAAGATTTTTCGAACACAAACCGTAAGCAGCGGCGACATCAGGATTTTAAGCTGGAGAGCTTTGTTTATGCTGGGGAGAACTGTACTTATAGCCTGTCACTGCGGATCCTCTGTCTGGTGCGTGATTTTGACCTCAGCTTAAATCCTTCCTCAAAATGCATGAGACCCATCCGTCCGCAGCCGAGCCCTCTGCGCCCGGGTCCGCTGCTCTCAAGTCTCACATGTTTGGCGTTACACCAGGCGCCCATGTAGGGCGGCACGTCCACCCCGCTGAGTCGACACTGGCTGGGCAGCATGGTCTTCAGGTCCCAGTCTCCGTAAGTGACGAGCAGGGCGCGGCTGTCGGCCGGCAGCTGGGCGGCGTGCCACACCTCGAACGCCGCCAGCACAGCCGGGAACGGCTCCGACTCGTCTACGGTCTCCTGAGAACGGCAGTGGCACGGCACGTCACGGTACGGCACGGCACGGCACGTCACGGCACGGCACGTCACGTCACGGCACGGCACGGCACGGCACGGCACGGAACGGCACGGCACGGTACGGTACAACAACGTCAGTGGTTAGTTGAGGACAGCCGACCCAAACGACGCCAGTAATCTGTAAGAACAGCCGACCGGCAGCACCAGGGCACGTCAGTGGTTAGTTGAGGACAGCCGACCCAAACGACGTCAGTAATCCGTTAGAACAGCCGACCGGCAGCACCAGGGCACGTCAGTGGTTAGTTGAGGACAGCCGACCCAAACGACGTCAGTAATCTGTTAGAACAGCCGACCGGCAGCACCAGGGCACGTCAGTGGTTAGTTGAGGACAGCCGACCCAAACGACGTCAGTAATCTGTTAGAACAGCCGACCGGCAGCACCAGGGCACGTCAGTGGTTAGTTGAGGACAGCCGACCCAAACGACGTCAGTAATCTGTTAGAACAGCCGACCGGCAGCACCAGGGCACGTCAGTGGTTAGTTGAGGACAGCCGACCCAAACGACGTCAGTAATCTGTTAGAACAGCCGACCGGCAGCACCAGGGCACGTCAGTGGTTAGTTGAGGACAGCCGACCCAAACGACGTCAGTAATCTGTTAGAACAGCCGACCGGCAGCACCAGGGCACGTCAGTGGTTAGCTGGGGACAACCGACCCAAACGACGTCAGTAATCCGTTAGAACAGCCGACCGGCAGCACCAGGGCACGTCAGTGGTTAGCTGGGGACAACCGACCCAAACGACGTCAGTAATCCGTTAGAACAGCCGACCGGCAGCACCAGGGCACGTCAGTGGTTAGCTGGGGACAGCCGACCCAAACGACGTCAGTAATCCGTTAGAACAGCCGACCGGCAGCACCAGGGCACGGCACAGGTTAGCTGGGGACATTTGACAGCCGGAAAACGCGGTTGTATGTGTAGTATGATCGGGAGCGTTGTCCAATCAGTGGCGACATTTTCCTATTGCTGATCGATCAAAGTTCAAGGTAACACCGTACAGGACACCCTCAATGCCCATAGCAAAACATCTTGAAAGTACAATGAGAGATTGGAAGTAAAGTTGTATGGATTCATGTGTTCTCTATATAAAACAAATATGCCTTGAAACGCACTAGCATTACGTTACTTGAGAACGAACATTAACACTAAGGCCACAACTCCACAAGGACAATCACTAAAACTTTAATCTAGCGCAAGCCAGCGTATATATTCGTTAGAGCAGAACAGAGGGCACATCGAACCACAGCCAGGTCCGGTCGACGTGGGACAGTGGGCGGGACAGACATTCACTCATTGTCTTGGACGGCATCGAACCACAGCCAGGTCAGGTCGTCGTGGGGCAGTGGGCGAGACAGACATTCACTCATTGTCTTGGACGGCGTCCCGGCAGCTGTCAGGGGCCCGAGACAGACGACACCGGTGGGTGACAGGATGGGCAGGGGCGGCGAGGGTATGACCAAAATACGCACAGCGAGGCCAGCCTCACCGCCCGTACGGGCGACTGGCACACGTCACTGGATGCACTATGGGTCTGTTCCCGTGGCGCCTCCCGAGAGGAGTTTGGAGCAACTTGGCGCAGCCCAGAGCAGCCATGTAGGAACCGCCATGGGAACGATCGGAGACGTTTGGAGGAAGTGCCAGCTTTTTGCGTCCAAGGCTGGGTATCTGTTGACATTAAACCTCGCCCCATGGTGGGTGGGTGGGGGGGGGGGGGGGGGGGGGCGGCGCGCAGCGGCCACCAAATTTGGCACAGCTGCTTGGGCATCAATTACAACAATTGTGTGAAACTTTTGACCCCAGGTCATCCGAAGTCGGATCACCAGGTAACGTCAAGCGGCCTTACCTCCAAAAATGCTTGTGGCAGTGCCAAAGCCACAGTGTTTGTCCGAGATATTTGAAAATTACAGGATTTCATAAGGTCATAAGTACCTACAATTCGTATATATCGGATGTTTTTATATCGGTGACCTAAGATCAGGTCAATTTGGTGACCTCCCAATGATAAGTCAATGGGGACATATACAAATGCTTCCTATTCAGAGAATATGCATTAGATCAGGTCCATTCTTTCAGAATCATATTATTGTAGCTCATTCTTGATGACCCAGGTGCTATTGTTGCTGTGACCTCTGCAAGGTCAGCTGAGGTCATTTGAGGTCACAATTTTGTTTTGGCCCAATAACTCTTGATATAATAAAGATAGAGACGTGCGAATGGCACTACACTGAAATAAATGTTTACTCAGGCCACGCAACACTCACTTGAAACTCATCAATAAACGCAGTCGATACTCATCATTGAGTAAGAAGAAACTCACACCGCCAAGTCGACTGAGTTATGTGAGTATCGAGTACTCAGTTATGTGGGTTTTGGCTGCTTACGCCCAAGTAATACATCTATAACCCTGAGTAATACATGAGGTTGAGTGATTTGTCCGTTACGTTGTCATGGTGACTGGCAGGCGCTTGTCCGCGCGTGCAGCGTCCACACTGCCCCGGGGCCGGGGGCCGGGGGGCCGGGGGGCCGGGGGGCCGGGGGTCCGGGGGTCCGGGGGTCCGGGGGTCCGGGGGTCCGGGGGTCCGGGGGCCGGGGGGCCGGCGGTGTCTGTGGCAGTTTTCAAGTCGTCGTGGCTGTGTTGAGCTGTATTGCGTGGCGGTGTCGTCCTCCATCACCCTGGCGGTGTCGTCCTCTATCACCCTGGCAGTGTCGTCCTCTATCACCCTGGCGGTGTCGTCCTCTATCACCCTGGCAGTGTCGTCCTCTATCACCCTGGCGGTGTCGTCCTCTATCACCCTGGCGGTGTCGTCCTCTATCACCCTGGCGGTGTCGTCCTCTATCACCCTGGCGGTGTCGTCCTCTATCACCCTGGCAGTGTCGTCCTCTATCACCCTGGCGGTGTCGTCCTCTATCACCCTGGCGGTGTCGTCCTCTATCACCCTGGCGGTGTCGTCCTCTATCACCCTGGCGGTGTCGTCCTCTATCACCCTGGCAGTGTCGTCCTCTATCACCCTGGCGGTGTCGTCCTCTATCACCCTGGCGGTGTCGTCCTCTATCACCCTGGCGGTGTCGTCCTCTATCACCCTGGCAGTGTCGTCCTCTATCACCCTGGCGGTGTCGTCCTCTATCACCCTGGCGGGGTGTCGTCCTCTATCACCCTGGCAGTGTCGTCCTCTATCACCCTGGCAGTGTCGTCCTCTATCACCCTGGCGGTGTCGTCCTCTATCACCCTGGCGGTGTCGTCCTCTATCACCCTGGCAGTGTCGTCCTCCATCAACCTGGCGGTGTCGACCGTGAATTCGCCGTAGCGGTCGCAGTGGTATAGTGCTAGCTAGTGTTGGTGACCGTGTCGATCATCGCTGCAGCTGGAGTGGGACATTGCAGGGAGGCGGTCGCAGTGGTATAGTGCTAGCTAGTGTTGGTGACCGTGTCGATCATCGCTGCAGCTGGAGTGGGACATTGCAGGGAGGCGGTCGCAGTGGTATAGTGCTAGCTAGTGTTGGTGACCGTGTCGATCATCGCTGCAGCTGGAGTGGGACATTGCAGGGAGGCGGTCGCAGTGGTATAGTGCTAGCTAGTGTTGGTGACCGTGTCGATCATCGCTGCAGCTGGAGTGGGACATTGCAGGGAGGCGGTCGCAGTGGTATAGTGCTAGCTAGTGTTGGTGACCGTGTCGATCATCGCTGCAGCTGGAGTGGGACATTGCAGGGAGGCGGTCGCAGTGGTATAGTGCTAGCTAGTGTTGGTGACCGTGTCGATCATCGCTGCAGCTGAAGTGAGGCATTGCAGGGAGGCAGTCGCAGTGGTATAGTGCTAGCTAGTGTTGGTGACCGTGTCGATCATCGCTGCAGCTGGAGTGGGACATTGCAGGGAGGCGGTCGCAGTGGTATAGTGCTAGCTAGTGTTGGTGACCGTGTCGATCATCGCTGCAGCTGAAGTGAGACATTGCAGGGAGGCGGCGATACTCGCAATGGAGGAAGATGAAGTTCGCGGTGCACCACGCCGCCCTTCCTGAGAATAGATGAAGTTCGCGGTGCACCACGCCGCCCTTCCTGAGAATAGATGAAGTTCGCGGTGCACCACGCCGCCCTTCCTGAGAATAGTTGAGAAGAGGTACAACTTCATTGGCGAGCAAATACACGTCTCAGCGGGCATAACGGTTTTAGAAGACAGTCTGGGTGATAACTCGCCCTCCAGTGACGATGACAAGCAAGCCGCATCCGCAGGCTGTCGAGGCTGCAGCGTCTGTAAGGTTGTGTCTCAGTCTTGAACAATGAGCTGTCATTCAATATCTGTGAGCTTTTGCAGCAGCACTCCGCGTCCGCTGAGTTGATGCCGCGAGACCCATGATTCAATAAATTGGATAGCGACCAGGCATGTGCCATGGTAAAAAAAAATAGGATCCAAGATCCACAGGATCCACGACAAACTGATTTTCAAGGATCCAGGATCCACAGCATACCACGCAAAAATGTCCTTCCAGGATCCAAGATCCATAGGATCCAACGAAAAATAATTTTCCAGGATCCAAGATCCACATAATCCCACGACAAAATGATCCTGCAGAATCCAGGATCCAACAAGATCCCAGATCTTGGAACCTAGGGATCCTGGATCCAGGATATCGTTTTGGGGGAACTTGGCACGATCACCACATGTACATCTTACACCCTTGACATTGAGTGTGACATTGAGTTTTAAAGCATGAAATACATGCATTCTTATATTGAAGCACCACAAAAAGTGAAATATGCTTAACCCGCGCACTGCAGGGGGTTTGCGCCGAACACGAACTGCAGGGGGTTGATTTCCGCCCCCCCCCCCCCCCCCCCGTGAGATCTCGAAAACTACGCAACGTAGCGCCAAGCGGAAAACGGTGTTGGATAGCTTGATACAAGTGCTATCGAAAGTATTTCAGTATTTTGTTTAGGTCAGGTCAAAAGAGAGGTCACCAGAGGTCATCAAAGGTCAAATTTTCCAGTTTTTTTTCCTGTTTTAGGACTTTTCCTGTTTTAGGCTCCAGAAATTCCCATATATCTCGGAAACTATGCTAGCTAGAAACAAACGGAAACAGCGATCGCCAGCCACTGAAATTTGCAATCGACAAGGTGTCCTCAAATTTGATCTCAAGTCAATATTTGAGGCTCCAGAGGTCAAAAAAAGAAAAAAAACTTTTTTTTGCAAAACCGTTGTTCGCTAATAACTTTTTACCTAATGAAGATAACGGAAAACTGTTTACGCCATTATGTTAGCCTCGTCAAGACGCTTCGAATTATACACATGGTGACCGTGTTAGGTCAATTTCAAAATTTGACTTCAGGTCACGTGACCTTGGCTTGAGGTAAATACCCAAGTAGGTCATGTTGCATATGGGGAGACGTGTATCGACGATAAAAACACATTACTGTCGGTTTTACTTCTCTATCTACATTATGTCGCGAGTTATTGACAAAAAAAGTGATGGCAACCTCGGATGACCTCAAATGACCCCATAGGGGTCACTGAACAAAACTTACACGTGGATCATCAAGAATATCCTATAATGACATGATCCAAAAGTAATTGGACTAATGTCATGCATATCCTTGAAATAGGAAGCATTTGAATATATCCCCATTGACTTATGGGAGGTCACGAAATTGACCTGACCTTAGGTCCCCGATATCAAAATTCCGAGATAAACGAATTGTAAGTACTTATGCCCTCATGCCACCCTGTAAGTTTCAAACTGATCGGTGAGAAACTCTGGCTTTGGCACCACTGCAATCGTTTTTGGAAGTGGGGTCACTTGACCTGGTCTGGTGACTTGACCTGAGATGATAAGAGGTTCTTTTTTCAAAGTGTGCGCAATTGATGTCCTAACAGGTGTGCCAAAACTCGGCGGCGCTGCGCGCTGCCGTTTTTCGCTATCTGCGAAAAACCTGGGGGCGGAAATCACCCTCCCCCTGCAGTGCGCGGGTTTAGCTTTGAAACAGGTGGGAACGAGAGCTCATCAGTTATGAATTCAGGCTGGAACGGTTTTGGTTCTGGCTGAATGAGCTGGAAAGGGATGGGGCTGAAAATGTGTCCCGTGAAGGGCTCTAGCCATGACAAAAATAGGATCCAAGATCCACAAAATCCCACGAAAAACAATTTTACAGGATCCGAGATCCACAGGATCCCACGAAAAATAATTTTCGATGATCCAAGATCCACAGGATCCCACTACAAAATGATCCTGCAGGATCCCAACTCTTGGATCATAAGGATCTTGGATCCCGGATCTTGTTTGGAAAATTGGCACATGTCTGATAGCGACCATTTGAGGTGTTTTCGCTGGAGGACGGAAGGTCGAGCGTTGGCTTGGCACTACGGGCGGTGGCTGAATAATACCATGGATGAGAGAACGACGAGTGGTCTCTTATCTATGATAATACCCGAGTATTGCGTGAGGGATACATCTGAGTGAATCCCGAGTATTTCCTGAGTTTGCATTGAATTCCACCTGAGTTATGTCCTAGTACCACCTGAGTTTTGCCTGAGTTGTGTGAGTAGAACGTTAGTTCGGCATGATTATCACCTGAGTTTTGCGTTAGGACAAAATGGCAACTCACTTATTACTCACTTTTTGTTGAGTTTTGTCTGAGTTATGCCTGAGTTCCGTGCTGAGTAGAATCTGAGTAAGCTTTGCTAATGAGTTTTACCATAGGACAAAATGGCAACTCAGGAACTACTCAGAAAAGTGAGTAAAAATTATTTCGGTGTACTATGTTTGTCTCGTCATTCGTCAAGACGCATCGCCCCATATACAGCATGACTTACCTGGGTACCAAATGACATTGAACTGAGGTCAAATTTTAAAGTTGACCTAACCAGGTCACCATCACTATGTTTCGAAGCGTCCTGACGATAAAAACACGTATTACTCTATAGAACAATACGTGTTTGTTCAACCGATACAAAGTTATTCAAAACTTGTTGGAAGAAAATGTCATCGTGACCTTTGGTGACCTCTGGAGTCTAAACTATTGAGTATTGACATGAGCTAAAACTTAAGGACATCGATGGCGATTGCATTTTGTAAGTGCTTTCGATTGTTTTTCCCGTTTGTTCCTAGCTATTATAGTTCCGGAGATATTTGGAGGTTTCTGGAACAAAGTCCCATACTTGAAAAATTTGGCCTTGGATGACCTCTAGTGACCTCAATATTGACCTGAGCCCAAGAAATGACCGAAATAACTTCGAATGTCCGTGTCGAGAGCTTTCGAACTTTTTCCGGCGTCTTTCTAGACATTTTAGTTTTCGAGTTAGTGGGGGTCATTTCGACCCACCCACCCACCCACCCACCCACCCACCCACCCACCCACCCACCCCACCCTACCCTACCCTACCCTACCCTACCCTACCCTCCCTCCCTCCCTCCCTCCCTCCCTACCTACCTACCTACCTACCTACCTACCTACCTACCTACCCACCCACCCACCCACCCACCCACCCACCCACCCACCCACCCACCCACCCACCCACCCACCCACCCACCCACCCACCCACCCACCCACCCACCCACCCACCCACCCACCCAACCCCACCCCACCCCACCCACCCCACCCCACCCCACCCCACCCCACCCCACCCCACCCCACCCCCCACCCCACCCCACCCCACCCCACCCCACCCCACCCCACCCCACCCCACCCCACCCACCCCACCCCACCCCACCCCACCCCACCCCACCCCACCCCACCCCACCCCACCCCACCCCACCCCACCCCACCCCACCCCACCCCACCCCACTCCACCCCAGTTTGAAGGTTTATGGCGAGCTTGGAGGAAGCAGATTGGAGCAGCCACGGGAACGAACGGAGGAGCTTGGATGAGGTTAGAGGCAGTTGGAGATGCCACGGTAACAGACCCTGTGTGCTCACTTATCGTAAACCTCTCGTCGTAGAGACATAGGCACATACACAACTATGATCAGAAAGCACTGGGTTTTTCAAACACTGTTATTGTCACTATTACCCATCTAGTCAACATCTGCGATTCAATTTGAATGCCACTATCATACTATGATTTGAAAATGAATATAGCTCGGATAAAATACAGCGCCTATAATTGCGGTACATACCTGCACAATGCCGGTGAGCTCCGTACAAAATGACGTCAGCGTCGGATGGTGGATAGGACGGATATAACGACGGAACTCAGCCTCAATCTTGAACGTGGAGGCGTTCACCTTCAGACACGGAAACTCTATCACCTCCTGAACAATGCGTATACAGAACAGGGTCACCATTCGGAAATGACGAGACAGTATTCGCATTACAATTGGCGAATGCATCCAGTAATTGAGAGATATACAATCAGCTGATGAGGCACCGTTTCCGGGCACGAGTAGCAGCATTGCATTGCTAATTGATTAGCTAGTCACTTGTACAGCACTTACAGCACTCAGTCTAAAAATACATAATGAGAATAATGTGTGACCATTAGACTAATTTATATTTAATGGAATAACACAAGTTCACGAAAATAAACTACGACGTAACTACGACGTATGTCACTTGGTCCCAAAGATGCACGATATTGAAGTGCACCGACACACATCTCACCTGTGGGTCTATTCTGGGAGACGGCTGACAGGTCGCTTCAAAATCTAGCACCAGAAAGAAATCATAATTCGGTTTCACTATTGGCTTATCCATGGCAGCAAACCCGCCTTTTCTCAACTGCACTCCACGTTTACGACTTGTTTTTGCCGTAGTTGAGAGAGCCCTGGTGAGCTGAAAAGAAACCAAGACGTTGAGGCTAGATTGTAATATAGATGTCGCTGATGACGGTATTCCTCGGTACGTAATAATGTATGTCCGTCTTGTGCCCGTCTCCGTAAGTAGTGTCTACCTCATGAAACGACAGGAGACGGAGAGACACAATTTCCTTGCCTTTAAATCCCGGTTGAATATGCCAAGAGTTCAGAGAGATACATTTATCCGGTACTATTATTTAGCGGTGCCCCTCGACGTCAAAAACATCGGAGTGACATTTGTCCATCCACTGACATCGGACAGTCACATGTCTGAGCCAGACTGGTTATTGATTCGACACTGATTGAATCGATTGGAATCGTTCCATCAAAATTCCTTGAATTGAAAAATAATTGATTCACCACCAGATTTTTTGATTCATGAATCATGATTGCATCAAACCCGCATCAAATCAAGGCTGATTGAATCAAAAGATTTAACGATTCTTAACGATTCAAGTACACTGATAAATTGTGCAAATACATGCAGTCCCAGTTGCTACATTCATTTATACTGAAATAGTATTGCTGTAACAATGTTTTAATGATCATATATATGCATGTTTCCATTTGTATTTATTTGATATAAATTAACGACATATATTTAAATGTTGAATCAAACGTGAATCGATTAAAATATTTGTTTTGATTCTTTGCATCGGAAAGAATCAATTCTCAACATTGTATCTGTGAATCGAATGGTTATTGAATAATTCAGATTCCAAAATGAATCATGATTGAATCGTTCCAAAACAAAAGTTGAATCAATAACCAGTCTGGTCTGAGCTGTCAAAATGTTGTTTTGGTTAACGTTAGTTCAAAATGTTAAGATCTCAAAACGTGCGAATGACAGTTGAGCTGAACGCGCCGCCGGGTGCGAACGCCAAGTGAACGCTGCTCACTCGTTAGAATGTTTTTCCCAGCGCAAGTGTGCACAATGCGTGTGAGGGGGCTCCACCCAGAGTAGAGCAAATGAGTGATTTTACAACGGTTTGCTCGTAGTCTGAGTGATACGTTACGTCACGTGACCAGGCTGTTCAGTACTCTGTACCGTCATATGTCACAGCGCTGAGCCTGGCCGCCTCTATGCAGTGAAACACCGCTCTTCTGGCACTGTAAATTACTTCCAAACTTGTACCCAGACATCAGTACAGACTGGACCAACACTGAGTAAGAAGTACTGAGATGAGGGCCTTTCAAAAAGTTAGTGCGCCTACTCGCGAGTCATTATCATGAATGATCACCACAAACCCACCAAGAGATCAGAGCGGGTTTAGAGCAGTGATGCCACTCGGCCCCAGGGTGGGTTATGGTCTGGTCGGCTGTCAGGGAGTCACCAGTGCTAGCAGGGTGTCATCAGGCAGCAGGGAGTCGTCAGGCAGCAGGGTGTCACCAGTGCTAGCAGGGTGTCATCAGGCAGCAGGGAGTCGTCAGGCAGCAGGGTGTCACCAGTGCTAGCAGGGTGTCATCAGGCAGCAGGGTGTCACCAGTGCTAGCAGGGTGTCGTCAGGCAGCAGGGTGTCGTCAGGCAGCAGGGTGTCGTCAGGCAGCAGGGTGTCGTCAGGCAGCAGGGTGTCATCAGGGCAGCAGGGTGTCATCAGGCAGCAGGGTGTCATCAGGCAGCAGTGTGTCGTCAGGCAGCAGGGTGTCGTCAGGCAGCAGGGAGTCGTCAGGCAGCAGGGTGTCACCAGTGCTAGCAGGGTGTCATCAGGCAGCAGGGTGTCACCAGTGCTAGCAGGGTGTCGTCAGGCAGCAGGGTGTCACCAGGCAGCAGGGTGTCATCAGGCAGCAGGGTGTCGTCAGGCAGCAGGGTGTCGTCAGGCAGCAAGGAGTCGTCAGGGCAGCAGGGTGTCACCAGTGCTAGCAGGGTGTCGTCAGGCAGCAGGGTGTCACCAGGCAGCAGGGTGTCATCAGGCAGCAGGGTGTCGTCAGGCAGCAGGGTGTCGTCAGGCAGCAGGGTGTCGTCAGGCAGCAGGGTGTCACCAGGCAGCAGGGTGTCATCAGGCAGCAGGGTGTCACCAGGCAGCAGGGTGTCATCAGGCGGCAGGGTGTCGTCAGGCAGCAGGGTGTCGTCAGGCAGCAGGGTGTCGTCAGGCAGCAGGGTGTCATCAGGCAGCAGGGTGTCACCAGGCAGCAGGGTGTCGTCAGGCAGCAGGGTGTCGTCAGGCAGCAGGGTGTCATCAGGCAGCAGGGTGTCGTCAGGCAGCAGGGTGTCATCAGACAGCAGGGTGTCACCAGTGCTAGCAGGGTGTCACCAGGCAGCAGGGAGTCGTCAGGCAGCAGGGTGTCGTCAGGCAGCAGGGTGTCACCAGGCAGCAGGGTGTCATCAGGCAGCAGGGTGTCATCAGGCAGCAGGGTGTCGTCAGGCAGCAGGGTGTCGTCAGGCATCAGGGAGTCGTCAGGCAGCAGGGTGTCGTCAGGCAGCAGGGTGTCGTCAGGCAGCAGGGTGTCGTCAGGCAGCAGGGTGTCGTCAGGCAGCAGGGTGTCATCAGGCAGCAGGGTGTCACCAGTGCCAGCAGGGTGTCATCAGGCAGCAGGGTGTCATCAGGCAGCAGGGTGTCGTCAGGCAGCAGGGTGTCATCAGGCAGCAGGGTGTCATCAGGCAGCAGGGAGTCGTCAGGCAGCAGGGTGTCATCAGGCAGCAGGGTGTCGTCAGGCAGCAGGGTGTCGTCAGGCAGCAGGGTGTCACCAGTGCTAGCAGGGTGTCACCAGGCAGCAGGGTGTCGTCAGGCAGCAGGGTGTCGTCAGGCAGCAGGGTGTCACCAGTGCTAGCAGGGTGTCGTCAGGCAGCAGGGTGTCACCAGGCAGCAGGGTGTCATCAGGCAGCAGGGTGTCGTCAGGCAGCAGGGTGTCGTCAGGCAGCAGGGTGTCGTCAGGCAGCAGGGTGTCGTCAGGCAGCAGGGAGTCGTCAGGGTAGCAGGGTGTCACCAGTGCTAGCAGGGTGCCGTCAGGCAGCAGGGTGTCATCAGGCAGCAGGGAGTCGTCAGGCAGCAGGGTGTCATCAGACAGCAGGGTGTCACCAGTGCTAGCAGGGTGTCATCAGGCAGCAGGGTGTCGTCAGGCAGCAGGGAGTCGTCAGGCAGCAGGGTGTCGTCAGGCAGCAGGGTGTCATCAGGCAGCAGGGTGTCATCAGACAGCAGGGTGTCACCAGTGCTAGCAGGGTGTCATCAGGCAGCAGGGTGTCGTCAGGCAGCAGGGTGTCATCAGGCAGCAGGGAGTCACCAGTGCTAGCAGGGTGTCATCAGGCAGCAGGGTGTCATCAGGCAGCAGGGTGTCGTCAGGCAGCAGGGTGTCGTCAGGCAGCAGGGTGTCGTCAGGCAGCAGGGTGTCGTCAGGCAGCAGGGTGTCGTCAGGCAGCAGGGTGTCGTCAGGCAGCAGGGTGTCGTCAGGCAGCAGGGTGTCGTCAGGCAGCAGGGTGTCATCAGGCAGCAGGGTGTCGTCAGGCAGCAGGGTGTCATCAGGCAGCAGGGAGTCACCAGTGCTAGCAGGGTGTCATCAGGCAGCAGGGTGTCATCAGGCAGCAGGGTGTCGTCAGGCAGCAGGGTGTCGTCAGGCAGCAGGGTGTCGTCAGGCAGCAGGGTGTCATCAGGCAGCAGGGTGTCGTCAGGCAGCAGGGTGTCATCAGGCAGCAGGGTGTCATCAGGCAGCAGGGTGTCATCAGGCAGCAGGGTGTCATCAGGCAGCAGGGTGTCATCAGGCAGCAGGGTGTCACCAGTGCTAGCAGGGTGTCGTCAGGCAGCAGGGTGTCATCAGGCAGCAGGGTGTCGTCAGGCAGCAGGGTGTCGTCAGGCAGCAGGGTGTCGTCAGGCAGCAGGGTGTCGTCAGGCAGCAGGGTGTCGTCAGGCAGCAGGGTGTCATCAGGCAGCAGGGTGTCGTCAGGCAGCAGGGTGTCATCAGGCAGCAGGGTGTCATCAGGCAGCAGGGTGTCATCAGGCAGCAGGGTGTCATCAGGCAGCAGGGTGTCATCAGGCAGCAGGGAGTCACCAGTGCTAGCAGGGTGTCATCAGGCAGCAGGGTGTCATCAGGCAGCAGGGTGTCATCAGGCAGCAGGGTGTCGTCAGGCAGCAGGGAGTCACCAGTGCTAGCAGGGTGTCGTCAGGCAGCAGGGTGTCATCAGGCAGCAGGGTGTCGTCAGGCAGCAGGGTGTCGTCAGGCAGCAGGGTGTCATCAGGCAGCAGGGTGTCGTCAGGCAGCAGGGTGTCGTCAGGCAGCAGGGTGTCGTCAGGCAGCAGGGTGTCATCAGGCAGCAGGGTGTCGTCAGGCAGCAGTGTGTCGTCAGGCAGCAGGGTGTCGTCAGGCAGCAGGGTGTCATCAGGCAGCAGGGTGTCATCAGGCAGCAGGGTGTCATCAGGCAGCAGGGTGTCGTCGGGCAGCAGGGAGTCGTGGGGCAGCAGGGTGTCATCAGGCAGCAGAGTGTCATCAGGCAGCAGGGTGTCATCAGGCAGCAGGGTGTCGTCAGGCAGCAGGGTGTCGTCAGGCAGCAGGGTGTCGTCAGGCAGCAGGGTGTCGTCAGGCAGCAGGGTGTCGTCAGGCAGCAGGGTGTCGTCAGGCAGCAGGGAGTCGTCAGGCAGCAGGGTGTCATCAGGCAGCAGGGTGTCACCAGGCAGCAGGGTGTCGTCAGGCAGCAGGGTGTCGTCAGGCAGCAGGGTGTCATCAGGCAGCAGGGTGTCGTCAGGCAGCAGGGTGTCGTCAGGCAGCAGGGAGTCGTCAGGCAGCAGGGTGTCATCAGACAGCAGGGTGTCACCAGTGCTAGCAGGGTGTCATCAGGCAGCAGGGTGTCGTCAGGCAGCAGGGTGTCGTCAGGCAGCAGGGAGTCGTCAGGCAGCAGGGAGTCGTGGGGCAGCAGGGTGTCATCAGGCAGCAGGGTGTCACCAGTGCTAGCAGGGTGTCATCAGGCAGCAGGGTGTCATCAGGCAGCAGGGTGTCATCAGGCAGCAGGGTGTCACCAGTGCTAGCAGGGTGTCATCAGGCAGCAGGGTGTCATCAGGCAGCAGGGTGTCGTAAGGCAGCAGGGTGTCATCAGGCAGCAGGGTGTCGTCAGGCAGCAGGGTGTCGTCAGGCAGCAGGGTGTCATCAGGCAGCAGGGTGTCATCAGGCAGCAGGGTGTCGTCAGGCAGCAGGGTGTCATCAGGCAGCAGGGTGTCATCAGGCAGCAGGGAGTCGTCAGGGCAGCAGGGTGTCATCAGGCAGCAGGGTGTCATCAGGCAGCAGGGTGTCATCAGGCAGCAGGGTGTCGTCAGGCAGCAGGGTGTCGTCAGGCAGCAGGGTGTCATCAGGCAGCAGGGTGTCGTCAGGCAGCAGGGTGTCATCAGGCAGCAGGGTGTCATCAGGCAGCAGGGTGTCATCAGGCAGCAGGGAGTCGTCAGGCAGCAGGGTGTCGTCAGGCAGCAGGGTGTCGTCAGGCAGCAGGGTGTCATCAGGCAGCAGGGTGTCATCAGGCAGCAGGGTGTCGTCAGGCAGCAGGGTGTCATCAGGCAGCAGGGAGTCGTCAGGCAGCAGGGAGTCGTCAGGCAGCAGGGTGTCGTCAGGCAGCAGGGTGTCGTCAGGCAGCAGGGTGTCATCAGGCAGCAGGGTGTCATCAGGCAGCAGGGTGTCGTCAGGCAGCAGGGTGTCGTCAGGCAGCAGGGTGTCAGTGAGCACAGGCAACCAACTGGCTATGGGATCAGGTAAAGGGCAATTGGTTGCTGACAGAGAGGAGCTGTGTCTAGGTTCTGCAAGATCAGGATGACCTGCCAGTGAGGCGAGTGTGGTCTTGGAATGTCAGGCATGCCATAATATCAGACTTGCATGTGACTGGTAATGTATTGGCGGCACTTTAGGGTGTATAGGTACACCATCAATCACATGAAATGAGTCCAGACTTGTGCTTGATTCCAGTGGAATCGAATCCGATTCCAGAATCAATTCCATTTGTACTGGAATCTGAATTGGATTCGATTCCATTGGCATCTGGGTGGAATCAGAATCAGGTGGAGTCAATCATTTTTAGAAAATGAAGGAATCAGTGGCAATTTCCAGTGATTCTGTGTTATTTTTGTACGATCTTCGCTTATGGCAATTTTATGTTTTTTTTGTTTGTTGTACCATACATTCCATAAAATTATAATATCTTTCAAGACAGTGATTTCCTTGTGTATCATATTGGAAAATAGCAGGTTGGAATATGTCAAATTGTCCAATGCATTATGATTATAGGTATGTATAAATATCATATTGTTTTGAACCTTCGTCAGACTCTGACATTTCTGAACTATAACGATTTTGCAGCACAGGCAAGTTTTTTTCAACAAATTCACACTTATACTTACTTATACTTATAAAGTGCAGAATTTAGAAAGGCCACTTGGCCTCACAGATCCAAACGATACCGAGCTCCTTAGTGAGATCCTCTCCCTCAGTTGTGTTGAATTCATGTAATTATTTGAAGTTTTATAGCAAAATAGCCATAGTAAATATACCTGTATAATATATTTAATATTACTATTTGTGCCATTCATGTCATTTGTACAAAATTATCTGACTTTTTTATGCAGAGTGGATTCAATGGAATCAGATTCAGAATCAAGCTTTTTAGGTGCCCTGGAATCAGATTCAGGATCGATTCTCCAAGTAAAATATATGTTGGAATCAGAATCAGACCCATTTGGCTTCGCATAGAATCAGAATTCATTCCACTAAAGCAGAATCAAGCACAAGTCTGGAAATGACACATGGTTTAGGTAGTTCCCCTAAAACAGCAGGCAAAATATATTAGATAGCAAGGATGGGGCTAAACTTCCTAAACTTCAGCAAACCTCAGGTAAAACATTCACAATCATAATCCCAGCAATGTTAAAAAGGATATGAAACTATCACATGCTTTATTTTCCAACTTCCAGTCATAGCATGCATACCAAACTAATATCATGGTCAGTATTGGAGTAGGTATAATGTAATCTAAAAACTTTCACTACACATTTGCAAACATCCTAATAACTAAAGTGCAAATTCAATTTATAACTATGCATCAGCATCTCTTACCTTCTGATAAATGCCAATTAAGTTATTCATTATCAATGGCAATGGATTTGTTTGTTTATTGGGGTTTAAGGGCAAGGCAACTCCTCAGGTCAATTTGTGCCCACATCATGAATGGACATTTATCAATGTCTGCTGTCAAAGCTGAAAATAAAATGAGCAAAAGACTACTTATACTGAATGTAGTAACAATAAATTTGCAAATTCCACACAATTTAATTTGCTATGGTGACAAAGCCAAATTTATCATGATTTCAATTGGAATAACTTGAGACTTATCCAAGTTCCCATAGCATGAAATATTTTGTATTCAAATACTGCTTGAAAAACTGGTATTAAGTGTTTCAATTTAGGTGGGTAGGTACCTAGGTAAACTCTCAAGTCTCAGGTAGGTAGGTTCAAAGTTGAGATCCTTCAGTTTTTGAAGCCAGTTAAAATGCCAGTTAAAAAGTGCATCAGATAGTACATCGATACCAGACAGAACATGAAATCCAAATTAAGGTCCAATCAACTTTATTTAAAATTGAACCATATCATGAAAAATGCGTTATGCACCAGAACCTCCAATTGCTGCACGCTGATGTACGGAGTCCCCACGGTAATTTGAACACTGGGAATCCCCCCTATATGGCCTTGGAATCCCATCCTTTTCCGAATTTGCGACTAGAGGTCCGTCCATCCAAACAAGCAAGGTAGGCAAGGTTCAGTGTCTAGGGCCTTGGCAAGGTTCAAAGAGCTATCACGTTACGCTTGCTGATTGCTTTAATTCAATCTCTTTTACACTATTACCAATAATGCTTTCGTATTTTTTTAGAAAACAGCATAGATGCGTTTGATCAATGCAACTCAATAACTGTTTTCTGAATGGCTATTATCGTGCGACTGGATTACGCTGCCGTGAGATGTTAAATGGTAAAATACTTGATAAAATAGCTCAAGGCACAACTGTTTTGAAACATGTAGGTCAAAACTGTCGCAGACTAAGCAGTAAAAGAAATCGAGGAAACTGGTACACATTTTATAGGAAAATAACAAGAGAAACTAAAAATGATGCGTATCATACCATAAATTGAACAATTTGTATTTACATTTGACGATTTATTTCGAGAAAATGAGACTAGAAGCGTGAATTAGATAAAATACATGATATGATGCAGGAAGAATAAGCATATCAATTTATCTAAGACGAAGTATTCCCTGCTCGACTTGTTGATGTATGATAATTGCTTCCAAACGTAAATTGCTCTTCGCTGTTTACACACGTTGGCTGTTTAATATCGCCGTGGTGATTTTATCCGTTTTATCCACCGTGATTGCTGGCCTGACGGGCCTGACAACCAAAGCCCCTTTTATTTGCAGCGTACACAAACGATCATAATTTGAGCGGTGGTAAACCGTTTCACTAATTGTATTGTCACTTGATGCAAATTGTCACGTCTCATTTTGGTGCTGTCACTCATCACTGTTGCTGTGGGAACAAGGATCGAGTGTGGGCGGTGCAAGGAAACTGTGCTATTGCACGAAACATTGTGACTGAGTGAGTGCTTAGCAGGGGAATCGTCACCAGGGGGTCATGGGGGCTGCCCATAGAATTTCCCTGCCCCCCCCCCCAGATTAGCAGGATTTTAACATTAGCCCTATTGCCATGGATTAGAGACGATCAGGATTGGTCACTCTCCGCAGCATCCTTTGATCCTTACGAAACAGCAATTGATTTTTGGCCACCTTGCAGCAAAACTGCAAACTAAAAACTTACACGACACTCTGTTTGCTAATGCACACGCTGCGGTGGTGGCAGTGATCATGCCAGCTGCTAAATGCGAATTTGATACAATTATTACTGCTTAGGTGCTTGATATGGTCTTTAAAGTATTTCTGAAGACATTGTGTGTCACCGCCCAAAGTGCAGCACATGGCAGTAACGATGATAGGTGGTGTTATTCACCTGCAATACCTGCTGTGATCGCTCGCTGGTCACAGCCCATAGGCTAACTTCAATCATTCTTTTGGACTTTGTGGTTAAGGACTCAATCCTGCCACAGGGAAGATGCAAGCATTCAATAGGTGTATTACTGTCCATCTTATTATGAATGTCCAACAAACCAGGGCTGAGTGATGTCTTCCATTTTTTAACCACAGATGATGCCTAACCTGTGCCCCGCTGCCTCCCCTCCCAGATGTGCCTCCCCTCCCAGATTTTCTAAATCACTGGAAAACTATGATAGATATCAACATGAAACTTTTAGTACCTTATGCACCATCAAGTATACATCTTCTCAAAATTGCATTGAAATTGGTGAAGTAGTTTGGGAGATAATTACGTTTTAGTGACATCATGTCATGCCGTTTTTGGTGGAAAAACGATAAATGTTTGACAAATCATAGAAAATAGAGCTTTGAAGCAAATTGCAAATAAAAAATTTCAAAAGAAAGGGAATAACATTCTCTTCTATCTTGGATGTCCAAAATGTTGAGTTTTTGACCCCCAAAATATGTTTTTTTTCTCAGAAAAATTGCCACAAAATCAATATTTTCGAAGATATTGAAAAGAAAATGGAACATATATTTGAGAACCCAAAATGAACAATACCCACACCAAATTGCAAAGCAATATCTTTATTTTTGACTGAGGCTTATGGCTCTCAAGTATGAGTAACTCATGATGTCATTGTTTGGGTATCCGGACATATTTTCGTCCCGCATTTCTTCGTCGCGCATTTTTTCGTCCGCAGTTTTTCGTCGGCGCATAATTTCGTGGCGCAGTTTTTTCGTCTCGCATTTCTTTGTTTCCACTCATTTTCGTTCCGCATTTCTTCGAATCCTCAAAACTTCGTCTGCGCAAATATTCGTTTCGCATATCTTCGTCAGCGCTAATCTTCGTCTCGCATTTCTTCGTTCGCAAATCTTCGTCTCGCATTTCTTCGTCCACAAATATTCGTCTGCGCAATTCTTCGCCTACGCAACTTTTCGTCTCTGTAAGGTATCCGGACATATTTTCGTCCCGCATTTCTTCGTCGCGCATTTTTTCGTCCGCAATTCTTCGTCTCGCATTTTTATTTTCCGCAAATGTTCTGCCGGGATTTCGTCGAATCCTCAAAACAAATCGTCGCGGTCGCGACTTTGCCGTCCGCAAATCATCGTCTTGCATTTCTAAGTCTGCAAATTTTCGTCTGCAACTTTTCGCCTGCCGATTGCTTTGAAAAAAACATTTTCACCATTCTTTGTCAGCAACTCGTTGCACATCTTCGTCAACGCAGATAGTTTTCGGCCTCAATTCTCCGTCCGCGAATATCTGTATAGTGATTTTCAGCGTGATCACAATGGGCAGGCGTTGACCAAATTCGGGACCTCGGAGTTATACTTGATACAAAACTTACATTCGGGTCACATGTAGATAGTTCAGTGAAAAAAGCAAACAGAGCTCTCGGTGTACTCATTCGATCATTCCAAAAAGCCAGCCCCAGAGGATATCTCAATGACCGATCCGTCATTGCTTCGTACTGCGCACACGTTCGCTCCAACTTGGAGTACTGTAGCGTGATTTGGGGAGGCGCCGCTTCATCTCATGTCATTCGATTGGAAAGGTTAGAGCATAAGTTTTTAATGTGGCTCAACGCTCAGGTGCGCTCTCAGTCGTCGTCGCTTGTGTATTGTGACTTACTGAAACATTTTAGCTTAGTGTCTATCTGCGCGTAGAACTCAATACGATATCATGTTTTTGCGTAACGTTTTCACTGGCAAAATCCGTTCATCATTTATATTACAGTCATGCTCACTCAAAGTACCCTGCCTTGTGGCGATATTGTTGTCTTGTGGCGCACAAGACAACAATATCGAACGCTGTTCAGCATTCCATATGCCAGGGTGTCAACTGTGAGAGAAGGCATTTTTTTGTGAGGCTGCCTAGACTGGCTAATAGGCTCGTAGATAAATGTTCCACGGTGGACCTGTTCTCAGACACTCTCTCATCATTTCGTGGCAAAGTAAGGTCATATGTCGCTTCATTGTAAGTAGGTAGTCTATACGCGCTATGTACGTTTTATTTGTCACCGGTGTCGAAATGTGATAGGTATTGCTGTGTGTAACTATTGTTACTTTTTATTTCTATTTAATTTTATATTCGTTTTCATTTTTACTTTTGTCTTCATTTTTGCTATTTTATCTTCACTATTTCATCACATATTTCTTATTTCGTATTTTATTCTTATATTTTAAATCCATTTGTGTCATTTAACAGCTTTTAACCATCGCTTTTGTATTATAGAGGATCTTCTAGGTGATCTTTTGTATTATTATAGGTATAGATGGTTATGGGTGAGGGATGTAATGTGATCTTTTAAGTATGTGAATGCGTGTGGTTTTATCTGTGTGACTTCGCCCATAAATGGTTCACACCGTCGGCGATGATGTTAAATAAATAAATAAATCTATGGTGTCAACGAAAACGAAAATATCAAACTGCAGTTTTATATTAATATGAAACTAGTTTGACGGTGGTGAGGTTCAATCCCTCGACGGGCCTCTGCAAAAGTAAATATAAAACTGCAGTTTGATATTTTCGTTTTCGTTGACACCTCACGCTGAAAATCACCATACAGATATTCGCGGACGGAGAATTGAGGGGGAATATCTATCTGTGTTGACGAAGATTTGCAACGAGTTGCTGACAAAGAATAGTGAAAATTGATCTTGTTTTAAAACAATGGGCAGGCGAAAAGTTGCGGACGAAAATGTTCAGACGAAGAAATGCAAGACGATGATTTCCGGACGGCAAATTCCGCGACCGCGACAATTTGTTTTGAGGATTCGACGAAATCCCGGCAGAACATTTGCGGAAAAGAAAAATGCGAGACGAAGAATTGCGGACGAAAAAATGTGCGACGAAGAAATGCGGGACGAAAATATGTCCGGATACCTCACAGAGACGAAAAGTTGCGTAGACGAAGAATTGCGCAGACGAATATTTGTGGACGAAGAAATGCGAGACGAAGATTTGCGAACGAAGAAATGCGAGACGAAGATTAGCGCTGACGAAAATATGCGAAACGAATATTTGCCCAGACGAAGTTTTGCGGATTCGAAGAAATGCAGGACGAAAATTAGCGGAAACGAAGAAATGCGAGACGAAAAAATGTGCCTCGAAATTATGCGCGGAAGAAAATCTGTAGAAGAAAATCTGCGAACTAAAAAATGCGCGGCAAAGAAATGCGGGACGAAAATCGGTCACGGAATCCATTTTTTGAAATTGCATTTGATGGCTTTTATTTATCATATACAGACAAATAAATCCCGCCACTATTTCTGAGACAAAACTGGTCTAGAAACATGCCTTTTTTATTTAGATTAATATATATCAAATTTTGACCTTTGGGGACCTAACCTTGACCTGAAGTGACCTGAACTACACCTAAGGGTCATTATACGGGGCCAGGGTATGAAAGCGGCTACTACTATGTGGGAGATGTATTATACCTCTGAGAGCACCTAGGTTAAATGGAAAGTATGGCCCATCAACCCAAATACCTGGATTGTTACCTTTCACCTGACCGTGACCTGACATGTGACCTTATTTCGAAAATTTATCGTATGCTTTAGATGCGTCTCATCGAGAGCTTTCGATTGCCGCCTTGCGCGTCTCACTGCGGTTATTGGTTCTTGTTGTACACACGGTGGTCCGGTGGTCACGGTGTACACACGGTGGTCACAGAAACCGGTAGGTTCACTCTATCACAGTTCTCACAACAATACAAAATATATTTCGCCGCAGCGAGCTACTCCATTCGCACAACAAGCCTACCCCACCTTAACATGACTATCCCACCTTAACATTATATTTGAGTTGAGATAGCCATTTTGATCGCTTGGCATTGAAATTAAGTATGATAGCAGTTAAGACAACCACAATGATCTAATCAAAAAGATATTAGAGTTTGATTTTGACATCTGTAAAAAATAAGGTCCATGTGTTGAATTGAATAGGGCCTGTAAACCGACAGCGTCGTCTCTCTTTACCCAACTGGTAATGATAGTCAACTTGTTTTAAGATGAACCTTGGAGATATTTGCTATGTTTCAATGGTTTGGTAATTGGTTTGTTTTGTATTCAAAGCGCCAGAATTGGATCGAAATAATTGTGCCCATACTTTGGCAGCGTAAAGGATTTCTGTGTAGCTCTCTAGAGCTCAATATGACGTCATCAACGCAAATATTAAAACTTAACTTTGTATTAAATTGAGCACTGTTTGCGAGAAACAAATGTCATAATCGTGTTCGGTAGCAATTACTTTATATTTTGCACCACAAGCGGCGTACATTTTATAACTTTTGGGAAGGTGGGACGGTCCCTTTAACAAGGTTATAGGACCTGGCAACAAGCGACGCCGAGCAACTGTCGTTTACGTTTTTTGTGCGCATGCGCAGAACGGACATGTGTTTCGCGGAGCGGCCGAGTGGCCAATCCAGTCGTGCTCTCATCCATGCTATTGCTATGGGAGTTTGAGTGGGGGGGGGGGGGGGCAAACACCTGAGGCCTGCTTATAGACCCTGCTGTTCGACGGTCAGTAGTGGTTTAGGTTAGCAGCAGGGGGAATAACAGAAAGTGTGCATGGGGTGAAGGATATGACGTCACACAGCTGCGGTCGGCTGCAATTCCTGCAGTCAGTACAAATCGACTGCAGCGACTGTAAGATAAAATGTCACGTAAAGTGACGCATCATGGCATTGAGTGTTCATAATATGCCTGCCTGTGATTACGTACGCTGAAATAGGCGGGGCTTAGAAGTCTGCAATTAAGAACCGCAGGGACCATGACCAATACTCTGGCTGCCCCCTAAACACCTGACTGGCCCCCTCACTTCAAATTTTGTGGAGACGCCCATGGTAGGTAGATAGGTAGATATCATTATTGATGTGTCCATATGCCAAAGCATCACCTAACATGCTTTCAATCCTGTGAAACTTAAAATGGCTTACTGGTTAGAATTCCTCCATACATTAGGTTACATTATATCCAGATCCAAGGGCCATGTCTCTCCCAAAATTAAAACAAATGAAACTGGCCAAAAGTTGAGATTTCCAGATGTCAAAATTTATGCACTACACAAAGAAATTGGTTTAAATAGGTTACCATCAGCATTACCATCTGGCCTCACCACCTGGTTATTGATCAAATTTGATGGTGCAGTATAGTTAGTCACCCAGTTCTGCCTACGATACGTCTCCGGCAGAATTCACACCTGCTGACCAGCAGCTGACTGGGGCAGTCAGCTCGGTGGTCGGTGGGACTGCCCCACAGGTCGGTGGTCGTCTCGGTCCGGTGTGGTGCGGGATTTCCCTCAGGCGAATGATCAGTGCCTGGTGACCAGCAGCTGACTGCCCCACAGGTCGGTGGTCGTCTCGGTCCGGTGTGGTGCGGGATGTCCCTCAGGCGAATGATCAGTGCCTGGTGACCAGCAGCTGACTGCCCCGCAGGTCGGTGGTCGTCTCGGTCCGGTGGGGTGCGGGATGTCCCTCAGGCGAATGATCAGTGCCTGGTGACCAGCAGCTGACTGCCCCACAGGTCGGTGGTCGTCTCGGTCCGGTGTGGTGCGGGATGTCCCTCAGGCGAATGATCAGTGCCTGGTGACCAGCAGCTGACTGCCCCACAGGTCGGTGGTCGTCTCGCTCCGGTGGGGTGCGGGATGTCCCTCAGGCGAATGATCAGTGCCCGGGGCCGGCGCGGCCTCTGGTCTGGAATTCACACCTGTGACCAGCAGCTGACTTTGCCCCACAGGTCGGCGGTCGTCTCGCTCCGGTGGGGTGCGGGATGTCCCTCAGGCGAATGATCAGTGCCTGGTGACCAGCAGCTGACTGCCCCGCAGGTCGGTGGTCGTCTCGGTCCGGTGGGGTGCGGGATGTCCCTCAGGCGAATGATCAGTGCCCGGGGCCGGCGCGGCCTCTGGTCCACGTTTCGGCTGCTCGTCATCGGATGTCTCACCATAGCGTTCCTCGTCGTCATTTGGAAAGCCGCGCAAAACAGCAAGTTCACGGATATTTTACGGCTGCAGAAGTCACAGTTTCAGGAGGTGAGTGTGATATGTGGGAACGACGGAAATGTATGTCTGAATATGTGTATCGACCTGGCAATGATATTTTGCCATTTATATCAATGGCCGGCGTGAAAAATTGACTGTGATGAATCGGTGTTGGCCGCTACATGGTTTTTCCCCAACTTGTTGTCTTACCACATTATGCATGTACTTTGGGTTGATTGCTTTCAGAACGGATACTGGCAGCGGTTCACACCGGAGCAGATTCGTCAGATGAAGAAAATCGACTGGCACGACCGGGAGCAGATCAAACGGGACGCCGAGAGACAAGGTGACGATGTGGTAGACGATGATGTGCGCCGCATACCAGCCAAGCGTGTTGTAAGCCCCCTAGTTAGTCCCATAGATCTGCCGGCCCGGGTTGGCGGTATGTCCCACATTGATATTAGCCGATTAATGTGACATTCATCGTGCTATCGTGTTTGACGGGGAATCACTGTACACGCCCGTGTGTGTGCACAACGCTATCTTATCAGCAGGATGCTACAGCGGTCGTCAATCGCCAGGGCTCCCCTCCCGTACCTGTCTGCGTAACATACAATGGATGTGGTGATGGCAGGAGAACGCTACCGGTATGGTGTACGCTGCTGCTGCTGCTGCACTCGGGTTTGGAATCGGGTAGGTGCCAAATGACCTTAACCCGCCATTGACGGGGGGGGGGGGGGGGGGGGGGGGGGGGGGGGGCGTTCGTTTAACGCCCCCTGATGCATTTTCGTAATAGCTAAAAAAAAAACAATAGCACTATCAACGTGAAACTTCGGGTACCTTCTTTTACATCGAGTTTACGTCATCTGTGAAAAAAAAATAAGCAATTTCGTTGGAAAAATCGAGTTATGGCGAATTTAGTGACGTCACTACACAAGAGTTGTACACAAAAATCAGCTAAACTTTAACAGAGCGTACAAATGCCATGTGGGCAAAATCTAAAAACGTCAAAGATAGCAAAGGGCAAGGGCTACAATATGGCTATCTCGGATTTGTGAAAATTTTGGTTTCTGACCCCCCCCCCCCATTTTTTTTTAATGACCGCAAACTTTTTTTTTCTTCTCAAAGATATAAAATATACAAAACGGAATATATGTCAGAGAACCACATAAGGGCAACCATCATACCAATTACCAAATTGCAAGTGATATCACCATTTTTGACTGACTCATGGCATCTAAAGTAGGTATGGGTAACTCATGACGTCATATTTGAAATTGCGTTTGTTGACCTTTATTGACCAGGTACAGACAAATAGATGTCAGTACTGTATTTCTGAGACAAGATTGGTCTAGAAACATGCCTTTTTCATTTATATTTACCAATTAAAAATTTTGACCTTCAGTGACCTGAACTTGACCTGAACTTGACACTAACTTCACGTAAATGAAGTCAGGTGGTAAAATGACTCACTATCGAATTATACGTGGAAAATAACCCATAAAACATGTGTTGCATTACTTTCGTAGATATGTTGTGCATAGTGACCTTTTTTGACCTGACCTTGACCTTGACCTTTACCAACAATATCACTTTAGCTCATGCGGGATGTTTATCATACCTTTGGCAGCCCTTTGGGTGATCATGGTCGTAATCGGCGGCTTTGGATGGAAAGTATGGCCCATACACTCAAATACGTCGATGTTGACCTTTGACCTGACCGTGACCTGATATTTGGCCTTACTTTGACATTTTGTAATATTCTTTAGATTCGTCTCATTGAGAGCTTTCGAATGCCGCCTTTTGCGTCTCGCTGTGATTGGTTCGGAAGATTAGCAGGGGGCGTTTAACGCCCCCCCCCCCCCCCCCCCACAGTCAATGGTGTTCTGCTGAGACCCCAGTCAATCCCGGGTTAACAGTCGGTGTGCCCTAAACCCTCAATCAGCATCATCATTGGTTCAGGAATCACCGTCTCCCATTCGGTGACAGCTACATGTCTTTTTACCTCGTAATGTGTACAATATTGTATGTTTGCAGGCCCGGCGGAGCGCGGCCAAAGCTACATTCTGCCATCCGAACTGGAGACACAGAAGGACAAACTCTACAAGGTCAACGGCTTCAACGCGTTGGCCAGCGACCAGATCAGCCTGAACCGGTCCCTCTCCGACATCAGACACCCAAAGTACGTCACGGGATGCCATAATATTGGTGCTGGTCACGATTATAACAGGTTTGTGTCATATTTCCTCGCGGTTGATGCTTCCTGAAGCCGAAATCATCCAGTGTCTCACCACTTTATGCGTCAGAACTTGCTACCTGAACCGCCACAGCGCTCCGAACCTTCCTCGCGTTTGCGTGTGTGTCATCGTGTATTGAGCCCTTTTCCTTTGGCGCCTAGGCTAGTTAGCTGTTAGCTGTGCGTTGTGTTAGCTGTGCGTACTCTGCGAGTGCCCGCGGTGTCCGCCGTTCCAGCGGGTTGGCAGACGGAGTATGCTACCACTGCCGCGCCGTGCCCGTCTGTCCGCAGGTGCGACTCGCGCATCTACACCAGCGAGCTGCCGACCGTCAGCGTGATCGTGCCGTTCCACAACGAACACCTGTCGACGCTGCTGCGCACGGCTGCCAGTCTCATCAACCGGGCGCCGCGACACCTACTCAGAGAGGTGCTGCTCGTCGACGACGCCAGCACCAAAGGTGCGGTGCAGTTACGGCGGCAGATAGTCCTGCTCGCGGCCTGTTCATGGGTGGCAGCGTAAGAGGGTGTGGTCAGAATCCGCGCCGCAGACATACGCTTGTGCGGATAGCGGCCGACAGGTTGACAGAGGCGGGAGGGTGGCGACAGGAGGGCGATAGTCATCAGCTACCGGTAGTCAGCTGGGACAGCGATGGATGCCGCAGGTTGACAGAGGCGGGAGGGTGGCGACAGGAGGGCGATAGTCATCAGCTACCGGTAGTCAGCTGGGACAGCGATGGATGCCGCAGGTTGACAGTGTTGGCCTTATAGGCGAGTAAGGCGATGTTTGTGCCAGAGGAGCTCGGTGACGTCGGCGCCGCCTGCTGTGTTGCCCTCTCCGGTTGCTCGTCGGCGCCGCGTGCTGTGTTGCCCTCTCCTGTTGCTGCGGGAGCCGTCGGTCAGTGCCATGACCTATGACCCGGTGTACGCCCACGTCCACAGAGCACGCCAAGGCGCCGTACCTGGATGACCTGGTGGAGCGCATGTTCCACGGTGTGGTGCGTGTGATCCACCTGTCTCGCCGCTCCGGCCTCATCACGGCGCGGCTGGAAGGAGCCAAGGTGGCCACCTCGGACGTGCTCATCTTCATCGACTCCCACTGCGAGGCGGGGGTCAACTACCTGCCGCCGCTGCTCGGTACGCGCCAGACCGGACGGAATAGGATGTGTGAGGTGATGCTGCCAATGTTTATAACTGAAATACCTGGGTCTGATGACGCTGAAACCGTTCACAAGATCCGCAAGTGGAGAGTGTATATGCGCCTTGGTCGGCTGAAGTGAGCAGCGGTCAACTACTTGCTTTGTTAAGTTATATTCCAAATGTTCGAACACTTGGTGCCAATGTATCGTTGAATGTGCCGTGTTACACTGCGCTCTTGGCACGCAGACGGTGATTACTGCTGCGGCACAATCCAGCTGTCGGCCATAGGGTATGAGGCGCCTCGCCTGAATCGCGCCTCTCCAATCCGCCAGAGCCGATCGCCAGGGACAGGCGCACGTGCGTCTGCCCCTTCATCGACGTGATCGACTTTGAGAACTTCCAGTACCGCGCGCAGGACGAGGGAGCGCGCGGCGCCTTCGACTGGGAGTTCTTCTACAAGCGGCTCGACCTGCTGCCCGAGGACAAGGCCAACATGCCAGAGCCCTTCCCGTGAGTGGCCGACGCAATTAACGATGTGGCGTGGAGGGGATGGGGGGATTATAGTCGCCAGCGCAATGATTAAGACGTCATGCGCTCAACTCATCATTATAATTGATGATTTATATATCATGAAGCATATGCTTCATAAATCATGGGGGCAATTTATATAATTGTCGAGACTGGTTTGGTATTTGTGCCATCCAGAGATATGACGTGTCATCATGAAGCATATGCTTCATAAATCATGGGGGCTGTTTATATAATTGTCGAGACTGGTTTGGTATTTGTCGTGCCTTTCCAGAGATATGCAATTGATCTATGTCGAGGGCTTTCTGCCGTGGTGGGCTGTGGTTTTGACGACACGGCATTTAAAGATCATGTTGCCCTGATTGCCCCCCCCCCCCCACACACACACACACACACTCGTAGAGGTGCCTATGGTCATTGGTCATATTAATTTTGCGAAGCATGACAATCGGCATATTTGAGTTATGGTCATGCCAATCATGTCATGTCATGTCAAGTCATGCCAATTACTATTGGCGGTCTTATTTAACTTAACTCACTGTTCAACTATGCATGCGTTGACTGTTGTGTTATGAACCCTCTCCGCCCGTGGCTCATTAAAATGCTTACCCAAAATGTATACCCAACCCAAGGCAGCGAAGGAGCTGGACGGGTCGGTACCCATGGTTAAGATTTTATCCGGGGATGGTGAACACTACCCGAGCCGCTGCAGTCTTCCGCCGACTGGACCGGCGTCCGACCCCCAGCCACTGCTGCCGGTCCATCTGTCTATGGAGCGCCAATAACTGATATGTCTGTCCGCATAGAGAAGCTAACTTACCGCCATCGCCGTCCCACCTGTCCAGATCAGCCGTATGGCTGGCGGCGCTGCCGGTCCATCTGTCTCCGGGGATTTGCGGTGCCCGGTGGCTGTCTGACCGGTCTCATGTTAAGCGGATTAGAGGTCCCGTCCGACACACCATCTCGGTATATCGGAGCCGGATGAGCCGGATGGTCCAGACCGGTTCCGTGGGACCGGGCGGGTCCGCCGGGGCCGCCGGTGGCTGGTCCTGGTACGGGTCGTTAACCCACCCCGCCTCCGATCGCCGACCCTGCGCGGTGTGCCTATTGGTTACTGGTCACTGGTCACTGGTCACTGGACACTGGACACTGGACACTGGACACTGGACACTGGACACTGGACACTGGTCACTGGTCACTGGTCACTGGTCACTGGACACTGGTCAGGTGCTCTCCAGGCGATGGTCCTGATTAAACAGCCAAGACAATCGGCACCGGAGAGTTAATTCAAAATGAAAATAAATTGTATTATAATTGTTTAATTAAAAATGTCCACACATTTCAATCTAAGAGTTGTCTTCAAAATAGCATGTCAGTCAGTCCCATGCAGACTTGTGCTCGGTGGAGTCAACGGACTTGACTTGCTCCCGTCATGGCGATAACCCGTCGTGTCCCAGGTCGGGTTCGCTGCTGGCTCATACTTCAGCTGATGGGCAAGTTTGGTAGACACACTGCGCATGTGCTGAACTTCAGAACGTGCGCAATTTATATAACTAGATATATTTAACGTGGTACTTAATTATAACTAAGAACTATACACCCAGTGCATAATCTAGGTATGTCCTGGGGTCCAGAGTATGACTCTTTTATGCGCACAACTTTCATCTCAGCTGAAGTATGGGGCGGCAACGAGCCCCTATGGTTAGCTGGACCTGAAGGGCTGAGGTCGTGACGGGGGTAAGTCAAGTCCGTTGATTCAACCGAGCACAAGTCTGGTCCCATGCGCTCTAACTGCTGATAGTTTGGGGCATTTGAGCTGACAAGTGACACTCTTCTGGTCAAACATTATTCCGTGTGACCGTATAACGTCACGTTCCGAACCAACTGGTGGCAGCGGTGATGGAATGAGACCGATGTGAACATTATTCGGTGTAGCTGTATAACGTCACGTTCCGAACCAACTGCTGGCAGCGGTGCTGGAATGAGATCGGTGCGACCCACCGGCTCCCGAACAGGCTGCTGTGGGCTCATCGTCCCGCTGCATGACAGTACGGTATTGCGGCGCAGCCTAGCTGCCAGGCGTTTAATTAGATACTGCGCCGCATGACAGTACGGTATTGCGGCGCAGCCTAGCTCCCAGGCGTTTAATTAGATCCTGCGCCGCATGACAGTACGGTATTGCGGCGCAGCCTAGCTGCCAGGCGTTTAATTAGATACTGCGCCGCATGACAGTACGGTATTGCGGCGCAGCCTAGCTCACAGGCGTTTAATTAGAACCTGCGCCGCATGACAGTACTGTGTTGCGGCGCAGCCTAGCTGCCAGGCGTTTAATTAGATACTGCGCCGCATGACAGTACGGTATTGCGGCGCAGCCTAGCTGCCAGGCGTTTAATTAGATACTGCGCCGCATGACAGTACGGTATTACGGCGCAGCCTAGCTGCCAGGCGTTTAATTAGATACTGCGCCGCATGACGGTACGGTATTGCGGCGCAGCCTAGCTGCCAGGCGTTTAATTAGATACTGCGCCGCATGACGGTACGGTATTGCGGCGCAGCCTAGCTCCCAGGCGTTTAATTAGATCCTGCGCCGCATGACAGTACTGTGTTGCGGCGCAGCCTATCTCCCGGCTGTGTCCGTTCAGCCGTTTTTAATCGCAGAACACTCGGTCGATGGGCGGTAACCTCTGCGTAAGGAGATGATAGAATCACTCTGTGCGGCCGTACAATCTGCCGGGAGTGGACCCCGTGGGAGCAGTAAGGCAGCGTCTGTGTTATCCCCAGCTCGCTGATGATGGCCAGAGGATAGGTCGCCATATCTCGTGATTTCTGGCCGTTCATTTTAGTCCATGTTACCTTGGTAACTGTGAGTCCGTGTTACCCCGGTAACTGTGAGTCCGTGTTACCCCGGTAACTGTGAGTCCGTGTTACCCCGGCAACTGTGAGTCCGTGTTAACTGTGAGTATGTGTTACCCCGGTAACTGTGAGTATGTGTTACCCCGGTAACTGTGAGTCCCGTGTTACCCCGGCAACTGTGAGTCCGTGTTACCCAGGTAACTGTGAGTATGTGTTACCCCGGTAACTGTGAGTCCGTGTTACCCCGGTAACTGGGAGTCCGTGTTACCCCGGTAACTGTAAGTCCGTGTTACCCCGGCAACTGTGAGTCCTTGTTACCCCGGTAACTGTGAGTCCGTGTTACCGCAGCTCGTCGGTGATGGCTGGATGATTGTTCGCCATATCGGATATTCCGTGCCTTCTGGCCGGTAACTCTTGAGTTCGTGATACCCCGGTAACTCAGCGCCTGTGTTACCACAACTCACCAGTGATGGGGGTGGTAATGGTGAGTCCGTGTTACCCTGGTACAAACTCCGACTTTGTCTTACCACAGCTCGCCGGTAATGGCCGGAGGACTGTTCGCTATATCCCGGGACTTTTTCTGGGAGCTCGGCGGCTACGACCCGGAGCTGGACATCTGGGGCGGCGAGCAGTACGAACTCTCATTCAAGGTGAGTGTCGGGCGTGATAGGATATTTGTATTAGCTTATCGCTGCTTGCGATATATTTTAATGTACATTGTTTTGTTATGGTATTTTAATTTACAGAATATGCTGATGTGGATGCTATATCTTAACCCTATTAGTGTCGAGGGGGGGGGGGGGGGGGGCGACCCCCCCCCCCCTTATGGTTTTCCGCTCCTGTCCCCAAACGGATTGGCCATCAAACTTTTGGACTTTTCCTAAATATTCATTGGGCACATTTTTGACAATTTCAAAATTGTCGGCTTACCAGGGGCGGCTCCAGGCGTTTTTTGGGGGCATGTTTTGGTTTTCAGCGTGGCTCGGCTTTCAAAGGGAATTAGTTCCCATTATCTAACCGTTATAGATACGAGCCTACGACTTTCACACCTTTCCTTACTGCCTTTTATAGACATGTTGAACATTACAAAATTGATTGCGCATGGGCGCCTTCAGGGACGTATTTTGGGAGGCATTTTGGGTCACTGATATTTCATCGAAATCTGAAAGAAATTTTGTTTGTAAACTCTGTGAACCTTCTTGGCTGTTCTTTGCACACCTTGTGTTATTTTTGTAAAAAATATTTTTGGGTTTCCCCACAGGCGATTCCAGGAACGGGTGGGTGGGGGGAGGGGGGGGGGGGGGGCAAGTGCGCACACACACACATTGTGTTTAGTATCTCAAAACGTGATTTCGCGGTGGACTATCTCGTGTAATATCATCTGCATGGATTACAATTGTATTGTGTGGCATATGCGGTTCCAGGGGTGGGACGCAACGCATGGCCCAATGTTATGGGCGGCTCCAGGGATGAAATTAGGGGAAGTTGTGGAACCACGACGTGTAACTACATAGCAAAAGATATCAACTTGAAACTTGGTGACCTGTTTTAGCCATGCCTTGCACACGTTTCATTTTTGTTTTGGGTTCCCAAGGGCGAATCCAGGGACGGATTTTGGGGGCATGTGTTTGACTCCGTTCACACACATTGTGTTTAGTGCCCCTGCACGTTGTTCTGCAATGGGTAATTTTATGCAATATCATCTGCATGGATCACAATTGTATTTTGGAGCAAAGGCGGTCCCAGGGATGAAATTAGGGGGAATTGTGGACCATGGCGTGACACTACATAGCAAAATATATAAATAAGCAAATATAAAAATAACAAAAGACGAGGCTAAATTCCCCTCCCCTTTCACTCCTGAGCACGCCACTGCACAATAAAAAAACTGCCATCATTTACTTTATCATGCATACACATAATTATAAGCATCTGAAACACATACAAGTCGTACAAAATATTATAGTGACATCTTTAGATACCCTTTGGAATTGCCTGAGGACGCCATTGGGTTAATTTCCCAAATTTTTTACAAAGGAACGTATGTTAGAGCATACAATTAGGTGGAGAAATCCAACAACATGAAAACATTGCGTTCAAACAACGTCCCAGGGCAAGAATCTACAATGCATGTTTT
>JAXIVJ010004404.1:72500-83371 GCA_036785665.1 Chirona hameri | reverse complement strand
ATATATATATATATATATATATATATATATATATATTATATATATATATATATATATATATATATATATATATATATATATATATATATATATATATATATATATATATATTATATATATATATATATATATATATATATATATATATATATATATATATATATATATATATATATATATATATATATATATATATATATATATATATATATATATATATATATATATATATATATATATATATATATATGGTTGTTTCTTAATTTGCCGTCAAACATACGCTAGAGGAGAAAGAAGCCGCACCCTAGTTTGTACCATAGCAACTGCGGGGGGGGGGGGGGCGTACCTACCAGTAAGGCGCCATAGTTGGCGATGAACGAGCGAGCGCGAAGGTTTGTATGGCGAATTTCAACTCGATCGGGCAAGTAGTTTCTGAGATACAAAAAAAGGTGCGCACATGCCCACATGCACAGGCACCCCACCCCTGACTTGTGGGGAAAGTCGTGGCTGAGAGGTCCATAACCACACACCAAATTTGAACACAATCGGCTCAGCCGTTCCTGATATATATAATAGTGGTGTGCACGTGCGCACGTGCAAAGACATCCCACCCCTGACTTGTGGGGAAGTGGCGGCTAAGGGGTCCTTAACCACACACCAAATTTGCACACAATCGGCCTAACCGTTGCAGAGTTTTTGCGAGAAAACACTTGTCAACACCCCTCACGCGGCACGCGCCACGCGCAGTGGTAGTCACTCATGTGAATCGACACTGGTCTCAAACAGGGTAGGTTAGATGGGGTAGGTCAGACAGACAGTGTGATTTATGACGCTGCAATATTTAGTAACTAGTATGCCGGTATGCTAAACTGAACGAATGAATTCTAGACGCATATGTTCTTTAAAAACGGCCAATTTTGTATCACAAACTTGTTATGAGCTCAATACATGTTTCTATAACTATTGAATAGTGATAATATCGCCTAAATCAGTCATTTATGTCTTGGAATGTATAATATAATTATACCAAGACTTCTATACCAAAAATTCTAAATTTTTATATATTTTCAACGCAATAATCCTTCGTGAAAACAGCAATTGTAAGAACAAATATATGAATCAATACATTTCGCGCAATGAATTGTAAATTATTTTTTATTAACCAAAACATCCACTAGGATCTCAGTAGGTATATTGTCAGCTGAACATTTCCAATGGCCATACTAGTTAAGGAATTTCATTTTCATGTGGCTGTAAATTTTTGTTTCGTCGTAATTGGAATTATTTGCATTCTTGTTGAATGGTTGGACGTCAATTCAGGCCTTACAGTTCGATGTGTGATTTTGAAGTTAAATGATCTATTCAAATAGCTACTGCAGTGCGCTGCAAAAAATATGCTATCTAAAATATTTTACGTAAAATATTGTTTTACGTAAAATTATTGTGACAAGAAAATACAGCAGTGCTATAAAACTAATTGTACCTACGCACACTAAATTACACATGTGCTGCTAATGAAAGTGAAAATACAATTATACGGCGCCCTTAGAGGGATTATACGGGTTTTTCCCAGAATAATTGAGTTACATAGTAAAACGTACTTATAAAGGTGGTAGAAGTCCCACGGTAGCCACATTTTTCTGGAAATGACCTCTTCTGCACGTAGGGACATTCCAAAGTGTGCGGTGATGCCACCGCGTATTTTCTGCAGGACCGGCTGAGGCAGAGCCAGTCATCTCTGTTATGCTAATACAAACACCTCACTTATGGCATATTTCCGGTAAAATAAGCAATATTTGAAAGAAAATAAACTTGTTTTGTTCCAACGACAGCAGCAGTTACCTAGTTTTCCCATAAAATTCTATATTTTTCATGAATTTGCATGCAAAAAAAAATAATACGCCACCACCAAATTCTCAACGCTAAAGGCCAGAGATAAGAAAACCACAAAAACACAAAACCCAACGAACAGTGTGTAGTAATACAAAGTCCCGTCAGTTTTGAATTGCATAATAATTTTGTGATCCAGTGTAGGACTTGCAGATAATTCAAAACTCTAAAATTGATCTTAAGATTAAAGTGGTGGACAGTAGTGCCGATCAAGTACTCATTGTCTGATACTAGTCTCGAAAAAAAAAACAAGTTTTAACGCTGATAATTGCTGAAATAATGGACTAAATGAGCATTGAGGTCCCTGTTATATCTCTTAAACGTGTTTAAAGCTCATACAACTGCAAAAGAGTGCATTCACTTTCAGGACGGAAACCCGTATAATCCCTTTAAGGGATTCACCTGACGCGAGTGACAACACATACGTTTCTTAACGTCGGCTTAATTGCAGGCATATCAGGGGCGAGAAACTGGGGAGGCCCCCTGATAACTTGTCAGGAGGCCCCCGCTACGATTTGTATTCCCAATGTCATTTCAAAAGTTACACCCCTACGGTACACCAGAAAACGTCACCATATGACGGAGGAAGAACTCCAGCAAAACTGCTCAACCTAGGGATAGATGAAGTAGGTACAGTTCCTTTAGCAGACATGTATTGATACAAATCAGATGTCAAAAGATGATATCGGAGCATCGTCTTTGTATCTCGCTAAATTGCTTCCCAGTGCTTTCTGCAAGAAATCATAAAATGTGATGAATGAGAGAGAACATATGTAGGCTGGAGAACAGTGGTGTTTGTTCAATTGGTCGGCCAGCGTGTGTAGGGACGGTTTGCGTGAACGGCAGCGAAGTAATGCTGATGAGAGCCGGCATACGACATGTTCACCATGTCGTATGCCGGCGTCTGCAGCCCAGGCCCCAGTGCAACAGGGAGACCTGTCTGCCTTCGTTCAATTAAGTCCATCATCAGAGTGATGGATTGCCTTCATTTCTCTGACAAACAGCTGACTGCTGTAAGTCGTGAAGAGCTCCCGCTCCCGGTGCCAAGTCGATTGTACACAAATGGACACCAATGGGCGGACACCCAGCAGCATGTTTTGATAGACTATCGCCGTGGTAGCCGGACAGGCAGAACAATTTAGCTGGTGTTTAATACATCTGGCTATATATCTCTCGCTGTGCTGCACTCTGAAGGCGTTGCAATTAATTAACACTTGATTAATTAAACGCCATGTCGAGGGGTCGCTATCGCTCAGAAATGCAGAATCCTAACGTCACGGACACCGCACAGGTTTAATTACAGCTATGATTAATTGTTGCTGGGATGTTGAGGTAGATTGCAGTGGTGTGTCTGCAGCAGCGACGCGGTGGAGGCCGCGGCCGTCCAGCCGTGTGATGATGACACGAACGTCGGCGGCGGCGGCCATCACGCTACACGGCTGGAGCCGCGGCCGTGTGTGGCGCCGGTCCGACGGCCTGAGACCAGGTCAGCATACCGAGTGGTCTGACCAGGTCAGCATACAGAGCGTCCAGCCGGCCTATTCAGCCCGCCCTGCCGACCGCTGGGTTTACGATGGGCTGGGCACAGTGGCCGGCACGGTGAACGGATCAGGCCCGGGGCGGCCGCCGCAGAACACTCTATTTATGGTGGCGTTGACGGCCTGCCGCCGCGCCGGTGTGACGAAACGGCCACAGAGCCGGCACCATGAGAAGGAGGGGCGCAGCGAAGGGACGGGACCGGCACGGCGGAGGAACAGAGGGACGAGACCGGCACGGCGGAGGGACAGGGGGACGGGACCGGCACGGTGGAGGGACAGAGGGACGGGACCGACACGGCGGAGGGACAGAGGGACGGGACCGGCACGGCGGAGGGACAGAGAGGCCGTACGTGATGGAAGCCAGCTCTGCCCGACTCGGGACCGGTCCGTGATGACCCGTCAGAGAAGCCAGAGGCAGTGTCGGCCGGCAGTTAATGTTCCAAGTCCGTTCCCGTGCAGCCCTCCGGCCGCGGCCCCGACCCGGCATTGCCCCGGCCGAGCCATCAACAGGTCCGGCTGCGAGCCGGCAGCGCGGCGGCGGGCACCATCTCGGCCCGGCCGAGCCATCAACAGGTCCGGCTGCGAGCCGGCAGCGCGGCGGCGGGCACCATCTCGGCCCGGCCGAGCCATCAACAGGTCCGGCTGCGAGCCGGCAGCGCGGCGGCGGGCACCATCTCGGCCCGGCCGCGCCATCAACAGGTCCGGCTGCGAGCCGGCAGCGCGGCGGCGGGCACCATCTCGGCCCGGCCGAGCCATCAACAGGTCCGGCTGCGAGCCGGCAGCGCGGCGGCGGGCACCATCTCGGCCCGGCCGCGCCATCAACAGGTCCGGCTGCGAGCCGGCAGCGCGGCGGCGGGCACCATCTCGGCCCGGCCGAGCCATCAACAGGTCCGGCTGCGAGCCGGCAGCGCGGCGGCGGGCACCATCTCGGCCCGGCCGCGCCATCAACAGGTCCGGCTGCGAGCCGGCAGCGCGGCGGCGGGCACCATCTCGGCCCGGCCGAGCCATCAACAGGTCCGGCTGCGAGCCGGCAGCGCGGCGGCGGGCACCATCTCGGCCCGGCCGCGTCGGCAGGGAGTGATGTCGGAGGCTGCGAGCCGGCAGCGCGGCGGCGGGCACCATCTCGGCCGGCCGCGTCGGCAGTGAGTGATGTCGAAGGCTGCGAGCCGGCAGCGCGGCGGCGGGCACCATCTCGGCCCGGCCGCGTCGGCAGTGAGTGATGTCGGAGGCTGCGAGCCGGCAGCGCGGCGGCGGGCACCATCTCGGCCCGGCCGCGTCGGCAGTGAGTGATGTCGGAGGCTGCGAGCCGGCAGCGCGGCGGCGGGCACCATCTCGGCCCGGCCGCGTCGGCAGGGAGTGATGGCGGAGCGCACCAGGACGTGACCGGTTTCCGGCGGCAGATCGATCGGTCAGAGGTGCGGGGTCGCCGCTCCGAGACAGGAGCTGCCGCACGGCCACCACCACAAATACCGAGACCGCTGATATAGCATACACCGCCGCCCCGTCCGGGAGGCTGTATGGGCACGAAACAGTGTGCCAGGGAAATTTCAATACAATTTCGAATGCTACCTCATTAATCGATTTTAAGGGGAACTTCGGGATTCATGTAAATAAAGACAAATGATGGTATATTACCGAAAATGGACACAAGTTCCATAAGAACACATTTTTATGATCACAAACGTATCTGACTTCATTGACGTCACATAATGACCCGCTGGGGTGAGGTGTCTCCCTGACTTCATCGACGTCACAGAATGACCCGCTGGGTTGAGGTGTCTCCCTGACTTCATTGATGTCACATAATGACCCGCTGTGGTGAGGTGTCTCCCTGACTTCATTGACGTCACAGAATGACCCGCTGGGGTGAGGTGTCTCCCTGACTTCACCGACGTCACAGAATGACCCGCTGGGGTGAGGTGTCTCCCTGACTTCATCGACGTCACAGAATGACCCGCTGGGGTGAGGTGCCTCCCTGACTTCATCGACGTCACAGAATGACCCGCTGGGGTGAGGCGTCTCCCTGACTTCATCGACGTCACAGAATGACCCGCTGTGGTGAGGTGTCTCCCTGACTTCATCGACGTCACAGAATGACCCGCTGGGGTGAGGCGTCTCCCTGACTTCACCGACGTCACAGAATGACCCGCTGTGGTGAGGCGTCTCCCTGACTTCATTGATGTCACATAATGACCCGCTGGGGTGAGGCGTCTCCCTGACTTCATCGACGTCACAGAATGACCCGCTGGGGTGAGGTGTCTCCCTGACTTCATTGATGTCACAGAATGACCCGCTGGGGTGAGGCGTCTCCCTGACTTCATTGACGTCACAGAATGACCCGCTGGGGTGAGGTGTCTCCCTGACTTTTTTAAAGACGATTATTTATTTAATACGAATCACGAGTTCATGCACGATGAGTAACAAGTATTTACAGTGAGGCAAAGTACAAAGACAATATTTACAACAACAATGCCGCTTCGGAGCGATCAGGTGAGCGCCGGCCCTAGGTCTCCTGAGGCGCAGCTGATGAGAGGTCTAGCAGTTGGCCCAGGCTGTGGCCGCCGCGGGCGCGTGGAGCGCGGAGTGCCGACCGCGCTGCCGCTGCTGATATCACCCGTCTGGGTCAGACCCGCCTAGGACAGGTCAGCTGAGTTCGTGTCAGATCAGTCCAGCTGAGTTCAGGTCAGGTCAGTCCAGCTGAGTTCAGGTCAGGTCAGATCAGCCCAGACCAGGTACGCTGAGTTTCCGTCACATCAGCTCAGGTCAGATCAGCGGGGGTCCGGCGGCCGCTGACTCCGCGGCGGTGGCAGGTACCGCGCGCTGTGTCCCTTGACCGATGTGGTCGACTGGGACGACGTGCTGGAGTAGCTGGCTCGCACAGAGTAGGTGTGGGTCCCCGTCCGGCCGGGGACCGTGGGCGGCAGCTGAAGACCCACCGACGGCACCTCCACCGGGAACCGCACCCTGCCGCCCCCGCTGCTGCCACCGCCGTGTGTCTGCCGCCGATCGTCATAGCTCTGACCGTTGTAGGGCCGGATTGGCTGCGGGCTCGACTCCGGGCGAGCCTCAGGCTGGGATTCCGGCTGGAGCTCTATCGTTGTCTCCGTGGCGTCTGTGGAAGCGTCTCTATCTGTGTCTCCGTCAAGCTGTCCGGTCGGGGCTCGGGCCGACCTACAGGGCTGTAGCCCTTCATCAGTTCGGGGTTGATCGGCTTGTTGGCGTCGCCAAAGGGGTTATCGCCCTCAAACGTCTCTCTGTCCGTATAGGGATGAATTACAGCATACGGCTGGCCTCCCACGTAAGGCCAGGCGTCGACGTAGGGTTGACCGCTAGTCTAGGGCTTCCTGTCAACATAGGGCCGGGCGTCAGTGTGGGGCTAACCACCAGTATATGACTGGGAGCCAGCATACGGCTGGGCGCCGACATTTGAGTGTGGTCCGGCGACCGCCTCAGGTTCGTACTCGGGCTGGCCGTACGGCTGGTACCCGACCGTACCCTCCGGCCCCAGCGGCGGCGGCGGCGGCGGCGGCGGCTGCCCCCCCCCCCCCCCTCCCCGGCCTGGTCAGCGAACCCGGGAAGCCGTACTGCCAGGCGGCCAGCAGACCGGGCGGCAGCTCGTCCTCCCCGAGGAACTCCGGCGGCGGGAACATGGGCTGCCGGTACGGCGCCTGGACGTTGTCTATCGGCTGCGTGTCGCGGAAGCCGCCAGAGAAGGCGCCGCCCTTCAGCACCAGGAGGTACCGTCCAGTAGCCAGACGTCCCGGTGATCCAGGCCGTCCAGGTTGGTGTCGTTGTCGATGTTGTTGGGCTCCGGCTCGGCGTCGGCCGGCCGGTCGCGATAGCCGTTGTTGAAGAGGATGTCCTGGATGTTGTTGCCGCCCGGAACCAGCGTCACCAGCTTCTTGGTAACGCGCGGGGCCGGTGTGGTGGTGCTGGGGGCGGCCGGTGAGAGGACGTTGATGGCGTCAGCAGACGGAGCGGCGATCCGACGTGCCTGCCGCGTGCCGCCGCCGCCGCGGCGGCACGCGTCAGAGACAGACAGACAGACAGACATACAGACAGACAGACAGACAGACAGACAGACAGACAGACAGACAGACAGACAGACAGACAGACAGACAGACAGACAGACAGACAGACAGACAGACAGACAGACAGACAGACAGACAGACAGACAGACAGACATACAGACAGACAGACAGACAGACAGACAGACAGACAGACAGACAGACAGACAGACAGACAGACAGACAGACAGACAGACAGACAGACAGACAGACAGACAGACAGACAGACAGACAGACAGACAGACAGACAGACAGACAGACAGACAGACAGACAGACAGACAGACAGACAGACAGACAGACAGACAGACAGACAGACAGACAGACAGACAGACAGACAGACAGACAGACAGACAGACAGACAGACAGACAGACAGACAGACAGACAGACAGACAGACAGACAGACAGACAGACAGACAGACAGACAGACAGACAGACAGACAGACAGACAGACAGACAGACAGACAGACAGACAGACAGACAGACAGACAGACAGACAGACAGACAGACAGACAGACAGACAGACAGACAGACAGACAGACAGACAGACAGACAGACAGACAGACAGACAGACAGACAGACAGACAGACAGACAGACAGACAGACAGACAGACAGACAGACAGGCGGGCGGTGATGGCGCCTGCCACCAAATACAGCAGCAAGCCGGCGCGCCGGCCAACGCCCCATCGAACCGCCACCGGCCTGGGGCGGCGGCGGGGGCGGGGACGGGGACGGGGGCGGCGGCCGGGGCGGGGCGGGCGAGGCGCATGCTGCCGCCACCGCCGCCAGCACGCACGTCAGCTGCAGTAATCGCATCTTTGGTTGAGAAGGACTGCTGGTGCTCCTGGTTCCAGTTCGCTTACGGCAGAATCCTTCTGAGTCCAATGAAGTTCAACAGATTCCTTCGGAGTCCGGTCGAGCTACAACGAAGGCGGTGAATTTGCGCGTAGTCCGAGTCGAGCGGACTCCAGTGAAGCGCAGCTGAGTCGCATGGAATCCCACAGAATCCAAAGGAATCCTTGGACTAGCGAGATCCAGCTGAATCACAAGGAGAGAAGAGTGGAATCACACGGAATCTCGCCAGGACCGGGTGAGTCCGGCGGGAGTGACCTGGTAGACCGTCTGGCGGTGCGGCAGCGGTGCGCACCCCTCGCCTCGCACCGCCGGGCTGGTCACTTGTGTCTCTCTGACTTCAACGACGTCACAGAATGACCCGCTGGGGTGAGGTGTCTCCCTGACTTCACCGACGTCACAGAATGACCCGCTGGGGTGAGGTGTCTCCCTGACTTCACCGACGTCACATAATGACCCGCTGGGGTGAGGTGTCGTCTCCCTGACTTCACCGACGTCACAGAATGACCCGCTGGGGTGAGGCGTCTCCCTGACTTCATTGACGTCACATAATGACCCGCTGGGGTGAGGCGTCTCCCTGACTTCATTGATGTCACATAATGACCCGCTGGGGTGAGGTGTCTCCCTGACTTCACCGACGTCACAGAATGACCCGCTGGGGTGAGGCGTCTCCCTGACTTCACCGACGTCACAGAATGACCCGCTGGGGTGAGGTGTCTCCCTGACTTCATCGACGTCACAGAATGACCCGCTGGGGTGAGGTGTCTCCCTGACTTCACCGACGTCACAGAATGACCCGCTGGGGTGAGGTGTCTCCCTGACTTCATTGATGTCACATAATGACCCGCTGGGGTGAGGTGTCTCCCTGACTTCACCGACGTCACAGAATGACCCGCTGGGGTGAGGCGTCTCCCTGACTTCATTGACGTCACAGAATGACCCGCTGGGGTGAGGTGTCTCCCTGACTTCACCGACGTCACAGAATGACCCGCTGGGGTGAGGTGTCTCCCTGACTTCATCGACGTCACAGAATGACCCGCTGGGGTGAGGTGTCTCCCTGACTTCATCGACGTCACAGAATGACCCGCTGGGGTGAGGTGTCTCCCTGACTTCATCGACGTCACAGAATGACCCGCTGGGGTGAGGCGTCTCCCTGACTTCACCGACGTCACAGAATGACCCGCTGGGGTGAGGCGTCTCCCTGACTTCATTGACGTCACATAATGACCCGCTGGGGTGAGGTGTCTCCCTGACTTCATCGACGTCACAGAATGACCCGCTGGGGTGAGGCGTCTCCCTGACTTCACCGACGTCACAGAATGACCCGCTGGGGTGAGGCGTCTCCCTGACTTCATTGACGTCACATAATGACCCGCTGGGGTGAGGTGTCTCCCTGACTTCATCGACGTCACAGAATGACCCGCTGGGGTGAGGCGTCTCCCTGACTTCACCGACGTCACAGAATGACCCGCTGGGGTGAGGTGTCTCCCTGACTTCATTGACGTCACAGAATGACCCGCTGGGGTGAGGCGTCTCCCTGACTTCATCGACGTCACAGAATGACCCGCTGGGGTGAGGCGTCTCCCTGACTTCATCGACGTCACAGAATGACCCGCTGGGGTGAGGCGTCTCCCTGACTTCATTGACGTCACAGAATGACCCGCTGGGGTCAGGCGTCTCCCTGACTTCATCGATGTCGGCGGTCGGCCGCAACATAAGTTGTTGGCGAGCTGCTACGCCTCAGGTTTCACTGAGTGTCCAGGTTACACTGCTGACCTGAAGTTACACTGAGTGTACATGTTACACTGAGTGTCCAGGTTACACTGAGTGTACATGTTGCACTGAGTGTCCAGGTTACACTGCTGGCCTCAGGTTACACTGAGTGTCCAGGTTGCACTGAGTGTCCAGGTTACACTGAGTGTCCAGGTTACACTGAGTGCGCAGGTTACACTGAGTGTCCAGGTTACACTGAGTGTCCAGGTTAAAATGAGTATCCAGGTTACACTGAGTGTCCAGGTTACACTGAGTGTCCAGGTTACACTGAGTGCCCAGGTTACACTGAGTGTCCAGGTTACACTGCTGGCCTCAGGTTACATTGAGTGTCCAGGTTACACTGAGTGTCCAGGTTACACTGAGTGTCCAGGTTACACTGAGTGTCCAGGTTACACTGCTGGCCTCAGGTTACACTGAGTGTCCAGGTTACACTGAGTGTCCAGGTTACACTGAGTGTCCAGGTTACACTGCTGGCCTCAGGTTACACTGAGTGTCCAGGTTACACTGAGTGTCCAGGTTACACTGCTGGCATCAGGTTACACTGAGTGTCCAGGTTACACTGAGTGCCCAGGTTACACTGAGTGTCCAGGTTACACTGAGTGTCCAGGTTACACTGAGTGTCCAGGTTACACTGAGTGTCCAGGTTGCACTGCTGGTCTCAGGTTACACTGAGTGTCCAGGTTACACTGAGTGTCCAGGTTACACTGAGTGTCCAGGTTACACTGAGTGTCCAGGTTACACTGAGTGTCCA
>JAXIVJ010004404.1:12500-67500 GCA_036785665.1 Chirona hameri | reverse complement strand
GCGGATCCAGGGGGGGGGGGGGCGTAGGGGCTGAAGCCCCCTGCCTTAGAAAACGGCGCCATTTTTGTATAGGATTTGCCGGCGCCGAAGGCGCCGTAGCGTTTTCGGGAGGCCGCCAGGGCGCCCTTGCGTCTACCAACAGCATCGTAGCACTCTTGGAAGGCACCCTGGCACCCTCAGAAGACATCTTGCCGCCCTCACAACGCATTATGCCGCCCTCGGAAGGTACATCGCCGCCCTCGGAAGGCATTATGCCGCCCTCGGAAGGTACATCGCCGCCCTCGGAAGGCATTATGCCGCCCTCGGAAGGCACCATGCCGCCCCCGTCACCGAGGAAATATGCCGCCCTCAGGCCTGAAGCCCCCTGCCGTAGAAAATCCTGGATCCGCCCCTGAAATATAGTGACCTAAATCCGAGGAGATACTATTTCGCGCCATTTTGTTTTGTTGGGGGGGGGGGGGGGGGCTTTGGCCGAGGGGTCCCTCTGGGTTGTTTGCCCCCTACCCATCCCAAAATACCTTCCACCGCCACTGACTGAAATGGAACACCAGCAGATTAACTCCATGGAAAATGGATTTAAAGTGGGTGGGGAGGAGTGCGTGCCAAACAAATTTGACTGCATGATCTTGATCCGCCCCTCGAGACAGGACAGGTGCCTGTCCTATCTCCAGACGTGAAGCCCGGTGCCTGTCCTGTCTCCAGACGTGAGGTCAAGTGCCTGTCCTGTCTCCAGACGTGAGCCACAGACGTGAGGCCCGATACCTGTCCTATCTCCAGATGTGGGGTCCGGTCCTCCCCTGCATCTAGTCGTGAGGCCCGGTGCCTGTCCTGTCTCCAGACGCGAGGACCGGTACCTGTCCAGTCTCCAGACGTGAGGTCCGGTACCTGTCCAGTCTCCAGACGTGAGGTCCGGTACCTTCCCTGCCTACGGGCCCGGTACCTGTCCTGTCTCCAGACGTGAGGTCTGGTACCTGTCCTGCCTACGGGCCTGGCTGCTCCCCTGGCTACCATGAAATGACTGCTCCCCTGGCTACCATGAAATGACTGCTCCCCTGGCTACCATGAAATGACTGCTCGCCTGGCTACCATGAAATGACTGCTCCCCTGGCTACCATGACATGACTGCTCCCCTGGCTACCATGGGATGGCTGCTCCCCTGGCTACCATGACATGACTGCTCCCCTGGCTACCATGTCATGACTGCTCCCCTGGCTACCATGACATGACTGCTCCCCTGGCTACCATGACATGACTGCTCCCCTGGCTACCATGGGATGGCTGCTCCCCTGGCTACCATGGGATGGCTGCTCCCCTGGCTACCATGACATGACTACTCCCCTGGCTACCATGACATGACTGCTCCCCTGGCTACCATGAAATGACTGCTCCCCTGGCTACCATGACATGACTGCTCCCCTGGCTACCATGAAATGACTGCTCCCCTGGCTACCATGACATGACTGCTCCCCTGGCTACCATGGGATTGCTGCTCCCCTGGCTACCATGACATGACTGCTCCCCTGGCTACCATGACATGACTGCTCTCCTGGTTACCATGAAATGACTGCTCCCCTGGCTACCATGACATGACTGCTCCCCTGGCTACCATGAAATGACTGCTCCCCTGGCTACCATGACATGACTGCTCTCCTGGCTACCATGGGATGGCTGCTCCCCTGGCTACCATGACATGACTGCTCCCCTGGCTACCATGACATGACTGCTCCCCTGGCTACCATGAAATGACTGCTCCCCTGGCTACCATGACATGACTGCTCCCCTGGCTACCATGAAATGACTGCTCCCCTGGCTACCATGACATGACTGCTCCCCTGGCTACCATGGGATGGCTGCTCCCCTGGCTACCATGAAATGACTGCTCCCCTGGCTACCATGAAATGACTGCTCCCCTGGCTACCATGGGATGGCTGCTCCCCTGGCTACCATGACATGACTGCTCCCCTGGCTACCATGGGATGGCTGCTCCCCTGGCTACCATGAAATGACTGCTCCCCTGGCTACCATGGGAATGCACGGCTCAAGCAGTGCCTCCTAATCCTTGTAAAACGTCCACATTACAACGACAACATTAAACACGCTTACCAGAGCCTTACATTATGGTACAGCAGATACATAATGTTTCAATAGCCATTCTAAGAACATTAATCGTGATATTTTGACAGTCATTATTTGAGTGTACTATACTGCAGCTGGCCAGTACCTGCAGTTGAGCGTGTCGGGTGTTCTCGGGGCGGAAAGTTTCAGCTCTGTCGGCAGTGAGCGATGTGCCAGGCCATGATCTGAGAGGAGCCGGCGATTAACACGCGCGCCGGCCTGGCAGTGGTTTATCGCCAGCCTCCAGACAAGTTTGCCGGATCAAGTTTACGATTCATTACAAGAGCAGTTTATCAACGAGCTCTCTGGGGAGGGCTTTCTCGGAAAATTGCCTTGTCGCCACCCGTCTGACTCTCACTGTGGCTAGGCGGCGACTCGTCAATACAGGAGAACAGCGGCGCAGGACCTGACAGGACCCGTCAACACCCAGCCTGCGCACGGCTCGCATACGTAGGCGCACGACCTGTTAACCCGCGCACTGCAGGGGGTTGATTTCCACCCCCTTCAAGTTTTTCGCCGATAGAGAAAAAACGGCGACGCGCAGCGGTGCCGAGTTTTGGTACACCTGTTACGCCATCAATTGCGCACACTTTGGAGAAAAACATAACCTCGGGTCATCTCAGATCAGGTCACCAGACCAGGTCAAGTGACCCCACATCCAAAAAAGTTTGCAGTTGTGCCAAAGCCAGAGTTTCTCACCGATCAGTTTGAAACTTACAGGGTGTCATGAGGGCATAAGTACTTACAATTCGTTTGTCTCGGAATTTTGATATCGGTGACCTAAGGTCAGGTCAATTTCGTGACCTCCCCATAATAAGTCGATGGGGAAATATTCAAATGCTTCCTTTTTCAAGGATATGCATGATATTAGTCCAATTACTTCTGGATCATGTTATTATAGGATATTATTGATGATCCAAGTGTAAGTTTTGTGCAGTGACCCCTATGAGGTCATTTGAGGTCATCCGATGTCGCCATCACTTTTTTGTCAATAACTCGCGACATAATGAAGATAGAGAAGTAAAACCGACAGCAATGTGTTTGTCCCGTAGAGACACGTCTCCCTATATGCAACATGACTTATTTGGGTCTTGACTTCAGGTCCAGGCCACGTGACCTGAAGTCAAATTTTGAAGTTGACCTAACACGTTTTTTGTGTGCAAAAAACATAATTTTTCCCCTTTTTTACCTCTGAAGCCTCAAATATTGAACTGCGATGAAAGTTGAGGACATTTTGTCGATTGAAAATTGAAATGGCTGGCGATCGTTTTTTCCGTTTGTTTCTAGCTAGCATCATTTTCGAGATATATGAGAATGTCTGGAGCGAAGACCTAAAACAGGAAAAAACTGGACAATTTTACCCTGGCTGGTGACATCAATTTTGACCTGACCTAAAAAATACTGAAATACTTTCGATAGAACTGACCAGTGAGTGCGGCCCGGGCCGGGACCAGTGAGTGAGGCCCGGGCCGGGACCAGTGGCGGCGACCCATCTGTGACCGTAATCGGGACATTCCCTGGGAGAAAGTGTTTGGCGGTGCCTGATAGGCGCAGTCAGTAATGAAACCCGTCAGCCGGACCAGCTATCTGCTGGTGCGATAACGGCGCAGTCAGCCGCAGCCGCAGCAGCCGCAGCAACAACAACAACAACAACAACAACAGCAGCAGCAGCAGCAGCAGCAGCAGCAGCAGCAGCAGCAGCAGCAGCAGCAGCAGCAGCAGCAGCAGCAGCAGCAGCAGCAGCAGCAGCAGCAGCAGCAGCAGCAGCAGCAGCAGCAGCAGCAGCAGCAGCAGCAGCAGCAGCAGCAGCAGCAGCAGCAGCAGCAGCAGCAGCAGCAGCAGCAGCAGCAGCAGCAGCAGCAGCAGCAGCAGCAGCAGCAGCAGCAGCAGCAGCAGCAGCAGCAGCAGCAGCAGCAGCAGCAGCAGCAGCAGCAGCAGCAGCAGCAGCAGCAGCAGCAGCAGCAGCAGCAGCAGCAGCAGCAGCAGCAGCAGCAGCAGCAGCAGCAGCAGCAGCAGCAGCAGCAGCAGCAGCAGCAGCAGCAGCAGCAGCAGCAGCAGCAGCAGCAGCAGCAGCAGCAGCAGCAGCAGCAGCAGCAGCAGCAGCAGCAGCAGCAGCAGCAGCAGCAGCAGCAGCAGCAGCAGCAGCAGCAGCAGCAGCAGCAGCAGCAGCAGCAGCAGCAGCAGCAGCAGCAGCAGCAGCAGCAGCAGCAGCAGCAGCAGCAGCAGCAGCAGCAGCAGCAGCAGCAGCAGCAGCAGCAGCAGCAGCAGCAGCAGCAGCAGCAGCAGCAGCAGCAGCAGCAGCAGCAGCAGCAGCAGCAGCAGCAGCAGCAGCAGCAGCGGAAACAGCAGCAACCCACCCCGGCCGAGCTGCTGGGCTGAGCTGCAGCAGCTCGGAGATGAAGCTGACAGCCGGACGTACCGGTCATCACTGCGCCGTGAGCGGCGATTTTCCTGTTACTGCTGTATTGTAACCAGCCGTTGATACCACGGTCGGCATTGCGAAGCAGGTAATTTTACTGATACATGTGAGTCATCACTTCCTCCCCGGCCTGTCGGCATGGTTACGGCGTGTTCGATCTGACATGTACATAATCGTTCTCTGCCGGTTCTGTCGGCTGATACGAATCCGATCTCGAACAAATTCATTTCTATGAGCTTTCCATCGATAGTGAATTTCGGTGGCGCGCAGTGATTTCCTATGCGATGACTTCACTGAACACTACCACCGTATGAATTATTCATCAGCTAGAAATACGCTGCCGATGGAAACACAAACTTCATTTCAATCAGGCTCTTCCGCCGGGCTTACATCGCCTATAGGAGCAACACCACCTGAAACGCGATATTACACCAGTTAATTTGTAGACATTTGGAGCATTTCCAATGTTTTACTAACTTCAGAAAGGTAAGGAACTGCAGTGTGTCAGTCATGATGAAAACGTAATGAAAACGGGGACGGCAGAAGTCTGTAAGCTGTATTAAATTTTACTTCGAACATTACAAGCCTTTTAACACCATGACAGCGCCAGCAACATTGCCGAGCTATGAAAAGTGCAGCCATAATGGCGAAAGCGTGTTCTGGAATGCTCATTTTAAGTCGCAATAGCGGAGCGTTCAAGCAGTCCACAAAGGCTATATGAAAGGAAAGGTAGCCGGTATTTCAGGAAATCCAGGCGAAGAATGTCCGCAAAACACAACTTTTCTTGAGTTGCCTTGGATCAATTCATATCTTTGTGACCAATGGCGAAAAGGACGCCATTTTACTCCACAAAGTATCCCATCCTATCCAACGCTGGCTATCCAACGCTGCGTAAATGTATAATACTTTCTGCCTGGCTATCCAACGCTGCGTAAATGTATAATACTTTCTGAGGCGATAATGATGACATTCACCAAACCCTTTGTTTCGGTCCAATATTCGTATGGTTGCATGTCAGGAAACGAGGTCAATATGCACGAAGCGTTAAATTTGCAGGTAGTAGTGACGTGTGGCAAATTGTGCCGAACAGTGGCTGAGGGACGACAGACAGACCGTACTGCTGCCAGACTCTGTATGTAGGAGGAGGGGGAAGCGCCACAGCCTCAGTAGGACGGGGTACGGTGTCGGGTCGGTGCCTCAGTAGGACGGGGTACGGTGTCGGGTCGGTGCCTCAGTAGGACGGGGTACGGTGTCGGGTCGGTGCCTCTGCAGGACGGGGTACGGTGTCGGGTCGGTTCCTCTGTAGAACGGGGTTTGTGTCGGGTCGGTGCCTCTGCCGGACGGGGTACGGTGTCGGGTCGACGGGGTATGGTGTCGGGTCGACGGGGTATGGTGTCGGTGTCGGGTCGGGGCCGCCCATCCGTCACCGCTCCAGATTCCGGTGTGGCTGCCGAGTGACCTCCCCGCCTCCCCGCCGACACCGCCGACACCGCCGACACCGTGGCGGCGGATAAATGGCGGTACCGAGCCGCCCACATACCGGGCAAACAAAACAGGCACGGCTGGCTGGCCGGGACGCACTCCACCAGCAGCCGACCAACAGGCACTCCACCAGCAGCCGGCCAGCAGGCACTCCACCAGCAGCCGGCCAGCAGGCACTCCACCAGCAGCCGGCCAGCAGGCACTCCACCAGCAGCCGACCAGCAGGCACTCCACCAGCAGGCACTCCACCAGCAGGCACTCCACCAGCAGCCGGCCAGCAGGCACTCCACCAGCAGGCACTCCACCAGTAGGCACTCCACCAGCAGCCGGCCAGCAGGCATTCCACCAGCAGCCGGCCAGCAGGCACTCCACCAGCAGGCACTCCACCAGCAGTCGGCCAGCAGGTACTCCACCAGCAGCCGGCCAGCAGGCACTCCGCCAGCAGCCGGCCAGCAGGCACTCCACCAGCAGCCGACCAGCAGGAACTCCACCAGCAGGCACTCCACCAGCAGCCGGCCAGCAGGCACTCCACCAGCAGCCGGCCAGCAGGCACTCCACCAGCAGCCGACCAGCAGGAACTCCACCAGCAGGCACTCCACCAGCAGCCGGCCAGCAGGCACTCCACCAGCAGCCGGCCAGCAGGCACTCCACCAGCAGCCGGCCAGCAGGCACTCCACCAGCAGCCGGCCAGCAGGCACTCCACCAGCAGCCGACCAGCAGGCACTCCACCAGCAGCCGGCCAGCAGGCACTCCACCAGCAGCCGGCCAGCAGGCACTCCACCAGCAGCCGGCCAGCAGTGTCCCCACGGGACACATCGCCACCAGCAGTGGTCACCGTGGTCTGGCCGCCTGGTACCTGCATTGCCCCTGGCTGCTCGATGGGCTGTTGGCGGGGCCGGCGTTACATGTTCCTTGGTTTTGGTTTGTTTTGTTCCATTTCATTCTGTTGGAGAGGCGCTTTAATTTAAGCTAGTGCTTTTGCGCCGCTCCGCAATTGTCTGTTAATTTATGTATCTTTTGTTAAACAAAATAAACTGATACTGAAACTGAAACAGTTCACTTTGTCATAGAATGTTAACAATTATACGGAGAAACGATTGGTCGACTTATGGTTCTGGGTGGACTACGTTAAACCAGGCACATTGAGCCACATCAGTTGAACACGATCAAAGATAATAAATAAGCGTTACTCACATTTAAAGGAAAACATAAATCATATCAACGGAAATCAGCCTGATTATACATCCAGAATAAGTCTTCAGTCATGGCAAAATATGGCATTGCAACATTCATGGCATTGCAAACACCATGCTAAGTGGATTGCTCATGAGGAAAATAAGTAATAACAACAATATTGTTGTGGCTTGCAAACCAACCTGTACAGCACTTATGTTCAGGTTGATACCCAAACAAATAATCTTGGTTGAATGGACAAATGGAACAAAATAAAAAAAAGTCACACTTATAACATGTTGAGTGTTCCTATTTATTGTATTTACTTTATTCAACCATCAGTTTAAATGAATGGCTGAATTGAATCATAGCTTAGTGGGGGGTGCCTCTCATGACTTCATTGAAACGTTAGTAATTTCCGAGAAGACCCATTTAGCTTAGTCATGATGGCGGCAAAGGCGTTATGAGCTGTGCGGCAGACACGACCTTCATAAAGCTGTCCTATAATGCGGGGAGCGGGATGTCCTATACTGCTGAGCTGTGCGGCCGATATTGGCTCGCTGGATTCTCAGAGGTCACGGCCACCAGGCCGGCGCCGGTCACACCCGCAGCTCTCAGTCTGTGAGTGTCACTGTGTGAAGGAACTGCGCAACTGCGGAGCTGCGGCAGCTCTGTCGTGTGAGCCGCGTGTCGGAGACGGGGTGCGCTCCAGAGACCGTCACCCTTCCACAGCCCCACCCTGCACCCAGCACCCTGCCCGCCTGTCCGCCCCGGCCTCAGCGGCGGGTTAATCAATCTTCTGGGACACGTCTCTCGCCGAGGCCGGAGGGGAGGCAGGCAGGCCAGGGGCGACGCCCGACCCGGAGCGCACGCCGGCACACATGCGCGCGCGCGGGGAACGGACGAACGGACGAACGGACGAACGGACGAACGGACGAACGGACGAACGGACGAACGGACGAACGGACGAACGGACGAACGGACGAACGGACGAACGGACGAACGGACGAACGGACGAACGGACGAACGGACGCGCTGCTGCTTGGGGGCCGGGGCTGGAAGCAGAAGCTATCAGTGGATAAGACTGTAGGACTGGGTGCCCTCAGCAGGAGCGCTGCCTCCAGCGCTGCTGCCGCCGGGGCCGGGGACGGGGACGGGGACGGGGACGGGGCTGCGGAAGCAGAAGCTATCAGTGGATATACTGTGTAGTGTGTAGGACTGGGTGCCCTCGAGAGCGCTGCCTCCAGCGCTGCTGCCGCCGCCGGGGCCGGGGCCGGGGCTGCAGAAGCAGAAGCTATCAGCGGCGAGCGGAGCACATAGATCACAGTGGCCCGCTGGAATGCCGGATTAAACTCGTCAGCACGGCGCGGAGGACGGCCGCACCGGCGTCCATTATCTAGACAGGAAGCACTGGCTCCGATGGCGCGCCATTTCTCCGCCAGACATAATGAAACACGCCCCGTGTAAAATTACACCAGCCGAGCAACGCAGCGCGGCCTGGGTAAATGGAGGATTATGTGGCCATCGCGGCGTGGCAATGGCCAGGTGGTGAGAACGCATGTTCGGTCAGAACACGTGTGTACGAAATGCAGGCGACTTTACAATATGACAAAATGTTGACAATATATTTTACTTGATTAATACCAGTAATGCGCCGTAGTTGGCCATGAACGAGCGAGCGCGAAGGAAATGTATGGGGAATTTCAACTCGATCGGGCAAGTAGTTTCTGAGATACAAAAAAGGGTGCGCACGTGCGCACGTGTAGAGGCACCCACCTTTGACTTGTGGGGGAAGTGGGGGCTGAGAGGTCCCTAACCACACACCACATTTGAACACAATCGGCTCAGCCGTTCCAGAGATATAGAATAGGGGTGTGCACATGCGCACGTGCAAAGCCATCCAGCCCCTGACTTGTGGAAAGGCGGCGGCTGAGAGGTCCCTAACCAGTAACCACACATCAAATTTGAACACACTCGGCTCAGCCGTTCCTGAGATATAGAATAGGGATGTGCACGTGCACACGTGCAGAGGCACCCATCCCGGACTTGCGGGAAACTGGCGGATGAGAGGTCCCTAACCACACACCAAATTTGAACACAATTGGCTCAGCCGTTCCTGAGATATAGAATAGGGATGTGCATGTGCACACGTGCAGTCACCCCACCCCTGAGTTGTGTAAAAGTGGCGGCTGAGAGGTCCCTAACCACACACGAAATGTGCACATATCTGCCCAGCCGTTGCCGAGTTTTTGCGAGAAAACACTTTTCAACACCCCTCACGCAGCACGCGCCACGCGCAGTGGTAGTCACCCACATGAGTCGGCACTGGTCTCAAACAGGGTAGGTTAAATGGAGCTGCTCAGCAAAGAAGTCCACTTGTCAATCGGACGTGCGGTTGCAGAGATATGAGCTTCTCAAAAGCGTCGCCACGGGCCAGGTCGTGCCGGGCCGGGCCGGGTCGGGCCGCTCATAATCCGATTTTTCCCATACACCACGGAAGGACGAGCGAGCGCTTCACGCCTCGCTCGTAATCATCAGGAACAGTATCTATATTGATCAAACGAATGACGCAAACTACGATTATATCATTAGGCATAACAGGCGTTGCAAAAGTGCGCAGTAAAAATAGTTAGCTTCAGGTCTCGAACACACGTTTATTGAAAAACTAAAATACAACTAAAAACCATTCGAGTTTATGGAAATTTGTCAGACTTCTTGGATTTAACTCTCTAAACCAACTTCTGATCGTTCAAGATCCTTCAATGTGTGGGGAGCCGAGCGGGTGTAGCACACCGTTAACCATACCAGTACACAGCCACAGCAGCTAAGTTAACAGCCCAGTATCGGCTGTCTCCGAGGGCGTGGGCTGTCCACGGCTCTCCTCCAGCTGCCCCGCGGCCAGCTCCAGCTGCTCCTGCGGCCAGCTCCAGCTGCCCCTGCCGCCAGCTCCAGCTGCCCCTGCGGCCAGCTGCTGCTGCCGCTGCTGCCGGTGTGTCGGTGGTGGTGTTCGGTTATCGGTGTTCGGTGGTCGGTGGTCGGTGTGTCGGCGGTGATGTTCGGTGTTCGGTGTTCGGTGGTCGGCGGTCGGCGGTCGGCGGTCCAGTGTTCAGTGTTCGGTGTTCAGTGTTCAGTGTTCAGTGTTCAGTGTTCAGTGTTCAGTGTTCAGTGTTCAGTGTTCAGTGTTCAGTGTTCAGTGTTCAGTGTTCAGTGTTCAGTGTTCAGTGTTCAGTGTTCAGTGTTCAGTGTTCAGTGTTCAGTGGTCAGTGGTCAGTGGTCAGTGTTCAGTGTTCAGTGTTCAGTGTTCAGTGTTCAGTGTTCAATGGTCAGTGGTCAGTGTTCAGTATTCGGTGTTCAGTGTTCAGTGTTCAGTGTTCAGTGTTCAGTGTTCAGTGTTCAGTGTTCAGTGTTCAGTGTTCAGTGTTCGGTGTTCAGTGTTCGGTGTTCAGTGTTCAGTGTTCAGTATTCAGTGTTCAGTGTTCAGTGTTCAGTGTTCAGCGTTCAGTGTTCAGTGTTCAGTGGTCAGTGGTCAGTGGTCAGTGGTCAGTGGTCAGTGGTCAGTACCGTTCCGTCCGTCACCCCGTACCGGTCCTGTTCCGCGGCGCCGGATGACGGGCCTGTCTGGAGTGATCACCATCACACCGTACCGTTACTCCTGCTCCGCCGGTGTCCGCCACTCGGAACAGACGCACAGGGCCTACTCGTGAGGCAGAGGCGGATCCAGGGGGAATGGGCAATCCCCCCCCCCCAAACGAAAAGTCGGGGGGCAAAAGTATGTTTTGCCGTCCCCCCCCCCAAGTTGAGTAGAAGTTGCCATTTTATCTTTCCAAAATGCATTTGAGCTGTTTTTAGCAACTACAATTTGCTAAACAAAAATGAAAACAAAAATTCCACATACAATTTTTTTTTATAAATAATTAATAGCGAAGTAAAGCCGAGCGACTGTAATAGGTCTGTTAAACGTTATGCTTCGGAAAGATGTTAATATTTGCGTTGCCTTGTGACAATCCCTGACTGATGTATATGTCCAACTGTTGTCGGTACATGGTCAGTAGAGATCCAGGAAATCTTGAAAAATATGATCCAGACTATGTATTCCAGGAGTTGTGCAAAAGATTGGGCATTGAGAAAACGAGGACGACACCGTACCATCCAGAGTGACGGGATGGTAGAGAGGTTCATGAGGACGTTGAAGGACATGGTGTCGAAGTTCATCGGGTCCAGGGGTTCTGATTGGGATCTAGAAATTCGAGCGGTCGCTATGGCATATAATTCCTCTAAACATGAAACCATGCAATACTCGCCCTACTTTCTGGTACACGGTCAAGAAGTTGGCCTCCCAGCAGATGCCAAGCTTTGTCCCCCAAGACCCCTGGTTCAGGTGCATAGCTTCTTGGAAGATCGATCGAGAACACTCAGGAAAGCATTCGAGAATGTACGCGTTCAGTCCAAGAAAGCGGCAGAGAAAATGAAGGAACGGCATGACAAAAAAGCACACCACATGCGTTCCTCAAAGGGAGACGAAGTGTGGGTGACGGACCCAACGGCTGCAGCTAGTGGAAAACCAAAACTGGGCCTCCCATACAAGGGTCCAGTGACGGTCATTCATACTTATGGCGAGAAGGGCAAGGGAGTGGTGCACAAGGTGCAGGCAAAGGGTGGAAAGACCACGAACGTGCACCACAACCGCCTTAAGCACGTGCATTCCAGTAGGATTTTCCATAGGCATCGGGACAGGAGAGGGAGAAGTCAACAACCGAAATGGTGCGACCGGGTGGAACGATGGCTGATTGTTCAGCATCTTATCCCGAGGGTGAGGCCGGTCACAAAGTGGGCACTCCGTCTCAGAACAGGCAGATATCAGCTTACGAAGGAACGGAGGTGGGATATCTTAATCGGGTAAGTGACAGGGGAGAGACAGACACGACTGCATCCCCGGACAGAGTGTCCGACGAACAGTTAGATGACCACTCAGATCAATCTGTTTCAGGGACAGGGGAAGCAATAGAAGTACAGCCTCCGACACCCGAAACTTTCTATAGAACCCGAGCAGGTAGAACAGTTAAGCCACCTCAACGCTACCAAAGTCTGAATGCCTTGTTTTATTGTGAAATTTGAGGAGTCCTAACTTTTAACCGAGTTTCAGATGGCGGACTGCCGGGCAGAGATCGAGGCACTACGGGGGGAAGTAGCTGCTCTGAGGAAGGAGTTAACTGCAGCCAAGGCCGAGTGGGCTGGTCGAGCCGTGGGCGGAGAGACGTTCACCGCCCCCACTACCGGTGTAGTCGACCGGGGTCGCAGCAGAAGACGGGGACAAGAATCTCCTGGATCACTTGTTGGACATGGAGTCGCCGATGCCGGACTGGATGGGAGAGTGGTTTCTCCAGCATACCGAGCCGGTCGGCGTCAAGGATGGTGGAGACGACATCGACCGACTTCTCCAGGAGACGTTGCACAGCCCGGAGGGAGAGGCGATCCCGGATCGGTCTCGAGTCGCCCGGCCTCGGGGAAGGCACTGCACCTGGTGGTGGGCGATTCGATAGCCCGAGACGCCCCGTGGAACGACGAGGCCATGAACCTCGCCAGAAGGGGTAACACTTGGCGCAGGCAGGCTGACCGGTTGGAAGGCGATGTAGCCAAATGGGAAGTCTGGATAGTAGCCGAGGGCAGATCAAAAGGGAGCGTGGCCATATGGCTGGGCAGCAATGATACCTATTACAGGGAAGGCGGATGTGATGTGCCCACAAACACTATCAAGGAGGTGCTGATCCGGCTGTCCACCAGAGCGCATGTTCTCCTGATCGGGCCTCTCCCGCTGGGCAGTGAAAGGGGTACTCAGTGGGAGGGAACTCAGGCTTACTGCCTCGAGAGGGCCCTGAAACATAGCCAGCCTCAGGGATGTGTGCTATATAAGCCGGGCCATCGCCTGACGCACATGATGCGTCGCAGACGGGTGGTGGGGGATGGCACCGAGGGGAAAGACGGACGGATGTGTTTTCGGTTCCGCAGGGAGCAGGTGCACATTACCCCTGAGGGATACACACAGATCAGGGATCTGCTCCCTTCTCCGCTACTCCGGGGGTGCTAGGCCCCCATTGTGTTAAGCAACACTGTGTTAAGAAGTTCGATTGATTTCGGGGGCCAATGCCGCATGGATGACAGCGGACGTCGGCGAAGCGGCAGGTTTGGGAGCGGCTCATCGTGAGACTGCTGCTGGTCGCCGCTACGATGCTTCGTGTCGCGCGCCGTGCGGCTCTGCGTCGGAGCGGTGCTGGCGAGTTCGGACGATAGAGACGGCGATCTCGCCGGGCTCAACTTCGACTATTGCAGTGTTATTGCGTAAAATGTACCGCGGTGTTACTGTGCGTATGGCATATTGTGATATGATGTCAGCCGGTAGCTAGACCGTGGGGAGTATGCCTCTTTTTGTTTTGGGGGAGATGTGTAACGTATTTATTTATGAAGTGTGCCCGACCCTCGGTCGTACCTATGTGTGACGCTGGCCCGACCGCCGGGAGGGTCGCCGAGGCCGGCCGGCGGCGGGACGCGAGCGAGGACGAGAGGGGGTGTGTCACGGGCCGTCCGCAAGAGCGGAGCAATACAGAGAGCGCAGCTGACTTCCTTTGGTGAAGGACGTCGGGAACGACACAACAGTTCTAATGATCATCGTTTTCACTTTCAAGCATCTGAATCACTTACGACTCTTGGTGACGACGTGGCAGTATTACACGGGTGGAGTTTCCTATTAAAATAATGACGCCCCACCAACAACAAAACACTTCTCCACCATCTTTGTGTTTTGCCACACCAACTTTTGTCAGATTTGAAGGTTTCCTGGTGTTAAAGTGATCATTGTTTCGCCTCAACCATGCCAAACAGCCAGCCAATATGGATTTTGTCCCACCAACCTTTCTTCTGAAAAGCTCCAGCCATGGGCAGTAAGTGAGATATCCAGGTCGTGGAGAGGCTCATATTCGTGATGGTAGCTCCGTAGCTCCGTGTATGTGTTACAAGTCAGTCGTATTTCGATAATTTAGTGACTAAGCACTTTAAATTATCGTACGAACGCTAAGGGCCCAAGTAATAGCCGAGTGCTAAACACGTCTGGCTCTCACGTGGGGACGGGGAGCCCGGGCTTCGAACCCCGGTAGAGCTATGGCCCCTGGGCGCTAATATGACCAATGTGTTTGCTGGCGCTCCATAATAATTTGCGACCAAGTGCACTTGGTCGACCAAGTGACCATGGGCCGTCAATTATTTGATAAAAAAGGAAAATCGTACGAACGCTAAATGTATAACCGTATATTCTGGAGGTGATATGCTATACCACGTTATGGTTATCCAGATTTGTGTACACGGTTCATTTGGTCGTCTTATAATCCTATTCCTATGTAACATGAGTGAAATGAGGTTAAAAACCTGACCCGGAAAACAGCAGGCTAGCGTTCCGCGCATTGGCCGCTCGTCGGTGCACGGAGAGCTGTGACAAAACGATAACGAAGACGCCAAACGTCCTCGTTTGAAGCAGGCTCATTCCTACCTTTGGGTGAAGAAATAACACTTTAATTTCGATGTCCGTTTAATATCATCTTTAGAACTTGCGTCAGCATATTTCAGGTCGATAAAGTATTTTAGATATGCTTAGGCGTTATTTTTTTACATCCCACCGTTTGTGTGGTACAGTTATGACACGGCCGTCTCCAAAACAGGTGCTTGTCAGTTATCGGCTCTCGACGTCATGCTGTCATGCTGTTCAAACTAGGTTTGTTTTAAATTATGAGTCTGCAACGACATTTGGGCATCTGAAGGCCACGTAGCCAAGGGGGGGGGACGGGACCATGCCGTCGTCCCCCCTCCCCCCCCCCCCCCGAGCAAAAAATTTACACTAGATAAAATGAGATTCTCTGACGACCCGACCCTACCTCCCCCCTAGTCAACAACATTGAAGAAAAAAATCCTGGCTACGTGCCTGCTGAAGGCCAAAAAAAATCACCCCCAAGCTGATCGGCTGGATCCGCCCCTGCCGTGAGGCGTCAGCTCAGTATGCGCGCCTTAGAAACGGCTTTGACTTTCTAATTCCAGTAACTTTCAAATTTTGCTACGTTTTGTGTAAAACGTGGATTAGTTCGGCCCGTTTAGAGGCACTTAAATTTGGCACGATCCTCTAGGGAGTTCAAGTAGAAATAACCCCATAGCCCCGCACTGCCCCCCCCCCCCCCCCCCCACCCCCCCCCCCCCCCCCCCCCCACCCCCACACACCCACTATATTTGCCCAGACTGTTACATTACAATCATATCGTAATAGACGCGCCAAGTCAATATGTAGTTCACATGAACTGCTGCCACCCGAACCGTACATACACAGTAGTGGATTACTATAGGAAGGGATGTCGGCCAAGGTCTCGCGCATCTCGCGCGTTGTCTGTGATTCAGGTCACATGCGCGCGTCCAGCGACCGCGGTAAAAACTTGTCCGTCCCTCGGCGGCAGTGTAGGCGGAAACGGTGACAGACAGTTTTAATACGGCGGCACCAAACAGCGCCGCGAAAAAGGGCGCCCATCTGACGCGCGTCACCGTCCGACCCGCAGCTGCTTATTGGCATTCATCGTGAACGCTAATCTCGCATTGCTGAATAACAATGTCCTTACTTTGCAGGCATGTGAGGAAAAACTTAAACATTAACCCGCGTCGTGCCGGGGAGGGGGGGGGGGGTGTTTAGATACCTTCCCCCCTCCCCCTCGGGTTTTTCGAGGATAGCGGCGGCGCGCAGCGCCGCCGTTTTTAGCACAGCTGTTTTCAAGAGCTTTCCATTGCATTTTTTCGGATTGTTGCTAGCTATCATAGTTCCTGTTATATCTGGGGGTTTCTGGAGCGAAGTCCTTAAACTGGAAAATTTGACCTTTGATGACCTCTGGTGACCTCACTATTGGCTTTAGGAAAAAATATATGAACTACTTTCGAATGTGCATGTGGAGAACTTTCGAACACCTTTTCCCGCGTCTTTGTAGCTTTTAGTTTTCGAGTAAGAGGGGGTGTGTCTAACCCCCGGCACGGCGAATAAGACGCCGAACACCGGCACGGCGCGGGTTAAACGTTTCGTCTGGATAAAAAGAGCGTGCATGGGCACGTGATGGAATTTGAAGTTCTTCGTTTTTATATATTTCCATTCTTGTCATTCACAATATTTTGAAAACTGTAAAAGATGTTGGGAAGCGTCATTGTTTGAAGCTGAAGATATCTTAGGACTTGGATTAATAATGTGTTCCAATAACAGGTGTTCCCGTAAGCCCGGCTAACACACATACGGCTATTACACACATACACATTCTCATCAGGACTTTGTTCCAAGAGATTTACTCCATACCTACCCACGTCACCTACCCACGGTTACCCACGGTTTGTTAAACCACAATTATCACATCAATCGTCACGAGCGAGCAGGAAAGTAAGGCACAGTACAAGCCTTACACACATTCGAAACAAAAGCTGATCGGGAAATAAAGATTGTTGCAAGCAACATAGCTTGACCACAAAATGATGACAAAGTGGATAATGTTCAACGTGGAAACATTGTGCACTACACACATTACAACAACCTAACATACGTACTTTGTCCCCAACACTGGCGGATCCAGGGGGCGGCAGGGGCAAAAGCCCCCCATCCCACGCTCGACCGGTGCGGCCATAGAAATTAGCCCCCCCCTCCAAATCCGCTGAAACTGGCGATGCAAAATGGGTACTGACTGCGAAAAATAACTTCTTGCGAACAAAACAAAATCGTTATTTTTCCCTCGTTCGTGTTTCCTCTATTTTGTAGCATTTGGTAGCAGGAGGGAAAGTGGCGCGTGCAAATTTGGATATGTCGAATACAAAATCCAGACCCATCATACCTAAGTAGCTACAAGTCAGCCAAAACTAAGGATATTGCTTTGAAATTCGGTTTGAGTATTGTCTATACTTCGTTCTCCAATATATATTCCAGTTTTTGAATATGTTTGGAAATTTTGATTGTGTTTTGTTCTTTTTTTCTTTATAAAATCATATCAAATATCAAATTATATGAAAAAGCCGGAATATATATTGGAGAACCATGTACGGATAAAATGTCAAACCAAATGTCAAAGCACTATATTGAGTGTTGACTGACTTATGGCTCCCTAAGTATGATGGGTCTTGACTTTGTATGCGACATTTCCAAATACGCGTGGCGCGTCTGGAGCTATTTTCGATCTGGAGCGATTCCTACAACCAACGTAAGTTCAAAAACGTCGCGTTTTGACGGCAAACTTTATAGCGCTGAATAGCGTGCGTGGAATGCATTTCGACAGTATTTGAGTTATTGTGACTGGGACTTGGATATCGTTGTTTTCCTCTTCCCTGTAAACATGTAGCCAAATAAAATTCACACTTTGTGAATGTGTAGGTAAAGTTAATATTTTTCATTGTCAAGGTCATTTTAAATTACTATAGCTTGGGATGGTTACTTTGGCCTCAGGTCATATCCAGACTCAAGTAATTTCAGGTACCAATTTTAAATCTGACACACATTTTGCACCATGCTTAGGTACCTATTCCGGTGCATTTGATGGGTGCTATGAGCAGAGGTCTCACAATTTTTTGCATTTCCAACTAACTAGTCAAGATCAGACTCAGCATGAACTCAGCTACAAAAATGTTTGAAAGCGACAGAGGAGGTAAAACTGGGTTTATCTGGTTTTTACCACTGGCGGATCCAGGGGGGGGGGATTAGGGTCAAATGCCCCCACAGGAACATGGCCGGCATTCAATACAAGGATATCCCCGGCCCCGCGTGTTCCTGCATTGGCTGTAAGGAGTGATTACCGAGCGGGCGCCAAGCGGCCGTGAGGTTTCTCGTCAACTCACTAGACAAATTTACATTTGACCCGGCCCGAACCGGCCCGAACCGGCCCGACACGGCCGTACATACGCTTTTCGGAAGCTAATAACTTTGCAACCACTGCTCCGATTGAGATCGGGTTTTCACCATTGGATAGGAACATAAAGTCAATTTTGTTTTTGGTATGGTGCGTTCTGATAGGGGTGGTACCACAGGCGTGGCACACGCAAACGTCGAAATGAACCAAAATAATAATTGATCAAAAATAGCTGTATTGATCTAAGCATTAATTTATACGATGAAGCATGCAGCGTTCAGGACGTACTCCCTTTTGGCGGATTCGAAAAAGGAGACTATGAACAATTTAATAGAACTTAATTTAGCTTTACCAGAGCGCGCCCGCTCGGTCATCGCCAAAAAAAAATCGTTTTACTGGTAATTAGGGGACCCCCGTCAATTACTTTCGCTTTGAGACCCGACACCAACCCCTCCTCCCGCTCAACGACTTTTCGCGCTGACGACCCGACTCCACCCTCCCCTCCGGTCAACAACTTTTCGCTGATAAAGCGGAGCGAAATTTTAGACCGCCCCCCCCCCCCATTCTCGAACCATAGATCCGCCAGTGGTCCCGAAAGTTACCAACCAATCAGACGCCCTTACGAACTAACGTGAGCGGTGACATGCAGGCACTTGGAGAGCACCAGTGCATTGCACGTGGTGCATCTTGGCGCGGTACAGCGCGAACGGCGAAACTACGATGGGCCATCGGGCGGCTCAGAGGTTACTCGACAGATCGGGCGGCTCAGTGGTTACTCGACAGATCGGGCGGCTCAGTGGTTACTCGACAGATCGGGCGGCTCAGTGGTTACTCGACAGATCGGGCGGCTCAGTGGTTACTCGACAGATCGGGCGGCTGAGTGGTTACTCGACAGATCGGGCGGCTCAGAGGTTACTCGACAGATCGGGCGGCTGAGTGGTTACTCGACAGATCGGGCGGCTCAGTGGTTACTCGACAGATCGGGCGGCTCAGTGGTTACTCGACAGATCGGGCGGCTCAGTGGTTACTCGACAGATCGGGCGGCTCAGTGGTTACTCGACAGATCGGGCGGCTCAGTGGTTACTCGACAGATCGGGCGGCTCAGTGGTTACTCGACAGATCGGGCGGCTCAGTGGTTACTCGACAGATCGGGCGGCTCAGTGGTTACTCGACAGATCGGGCGGCTCAGTGGTTACTCGACAGATCGGGCGGCTCAGTGGTTACTCGACAGATCGGGCGGCTCAGTGGTTACTCGACAGATCGGGCGGCTCAGTGGTTACTCGACAGATCGGGCGGCTCAGTGGTTACTCGACAGATCGGGCGGCTGAGTGGTTACTCGACAGATCGGGCGGCTCAGTGGTTACTCGACAGATCGGGCGGCTGAGTGGTTACTCGACAGATCGGGCGGCTGAGTGGTTACTCGACAGATCGGGCGGCTGAGTGGTTACTCGACAGATCGGGCGGCTCAGTGGTTACTCGACAGATCGGGCGGCTGAGTGGTTACTCGACAGATCGGGCGGCTGAGTGGTTACTCGACAGATCGGGCGGCTCAGTGGTTACTCGACAGATCGGGCGGCTGAGTGGTTACTCGACAGATCGGGCGGCTGAGTGGTTACTCGACAGATCGGGCGGCTGAGTGGTTACTCGACAGATCGGGCGGCTGAGTGGTTACTCGACAGATCGGGCGGCTGAGTGGTTACTCGACAGATCGGGCGGCTCAGTGGTTACTCGACAGATCGGGCGGCTCAGTGGTTACTCGACAGATCGGGCGGCTGAGTGGTTACTCGACAGATCGGGCGGCTCAGTGGTTACTCGACAGATCGGGCGGCTGAGTGGTTACTCGACAGATCGGGCGGCTGAGTGGTTACTCGACAGATCGGGCGGCTGAGTGGTTACTCGACAGATCGGGCGGCTCAGTGGTTACTCGACAGATCGGGCGGCTCAGTGGTTACTCGACAGATCGGGCGGCTCAGAGGTTACTCGACAGATGACACCAAATGGGAAAACTAAAATTGGCGAATAAAATTGTTATAAATGTTTATGTTTCTCCATTTAGTCTTGCTCCTTAAAATAATCACATTTATGATAGCTGTTATATGGAATGATCAATGAACTAGTTCGTTAAAATAAGACGCTATCAACCGGCTGCCCGGAGACCCGACAATGGCAGCCTGCAGTGGGTGCAGGAGGTGCCACGGGTCACTGGCGGATCCAGCCACTCCATTTGGGGAGTGGCTGGATCGAGCACTGGCGGTTCGAGTTTGGAGAACTAAAATTTCGCTCCGTTTTCAGCGAAAAGTTGTTGACCGGGGGAGGGGGGGGGGGGGGTCGGGTCGTCAGCGCGAAAATTCGTTGACCGGGGGGGGGGGGGGTCCTCAACACGAACCAAAGAGTCGTTACGCGGGGGCATACTTGTATTTGTATTGAATGCCCCCCTCTCCCATGTTCCTTTGGGAGGGGGAATTTCCCCTTCTTCACTGGCTCTTCCCCTCTTCATAGGTTCGAGTTTGGGAGGCCCAAATTTGCGTTTCAAAGTTGTTAACAGGAGGGGGGGGGGAGTGGTGTGTCGTTAGCGCGAAGAGTCGTTGACCGGGAGGGGGGGGACGTTGGATCGTCAACGGCGAAAAGTCGTTGACTGGGGGGGGGGGGGGTCCTCAGCGACAAGGCCCTATAACCAGGTAAAACCATCAGTGTTTGTTTTTACCGTCCCCCGCGGCCAGTGGATGACGTGATTAGGATGGTAACTCAGTCGCCGCCGTCCACGCTCTATGTAATGGACGATAGTCGGGATTCGTTTCCGGCGGCTTTTAACCATGCTTTTATGTTGGATATGATGCAGAAAGGTGCGATGTGGTCTGGCAATGGCAAATCGATACCATCTGTCACTCTTACTGCACAACCTGGCCGGAATTCCTCGGGTCTGACCGAGCGTATTAACCCGCGCCGTGCCGGGGTGGAGGGGAGGGGGGGGGCGTTTAGATGCCCCCCGAAGATTTTTCGAGGATAGCAGAAAAACGGCGCCGCGCAGCGCCGCCTTTTTCGACACAGGTGTTTGGGCATCAATTACCCAAATTATGTGCACTTTTGAACCTCGGGTCATATCAAGTCAGGTCACACGGCCAGGTCACGTGACCCCACCTCCAAAGACGTTTGTGGTCGTACCAAAGCCACAGTTTTTGGCCGATCGGTTTCAAACTCACAGGATTTCATAAGGTCATAAGTACCTACTACAATTCTTTTATCTCAGATTTTTGTTTTTATATCTGTGACCAAAGATCGGGTCAATTTCGTGACCTCCCATTATAAGTCAATGGGAAATATTCAAATGATTCCTTTTCCAGGGATACGCATGATATATCAGTCCAATTCCTCCTGGATAATGCATCATAAGTCATTCTTCATGAACTAGGTACAATTTTTGTTCCGTGACCCCTACAGGGTCGGCAGAGGTCATCTGAGTTCACCAACACGTTTTTGCCAATAACCCTCGACAGAAAGAAAAGCAAAAAGTTATTTGCGAAAAACAGTTTGACCAAAAACTAGCCTTTTGGCGTTTGGTGACCTCTGGAACCTAAACTATTGACCTGAGCACAAATTTGAGGACACCAATGGCGATTGCATTTTTTAATAGATTTCGATTGCTTTTTATTTGTTTGCTCCTAGCTATCATAGTTCCTGAGATATTTGGGAGTTTCTGGAGAAGTCCTTAAACTGGAAAATCTGACATTTTGACAATCGGGTGACCTCAATATTGACCTGAACCAAAACAAATAATAAATAGTTTGGAAATTATTTTTGACGAGCTATCGAACAATGTTTTTGGATTCCGTCTACTCTCCATAGGAGCCGATTTAGAAAGGGGCGTTTCAGAACTAATCAGATTTTACCATGCCAATGACGTCTCATTGGCAGCATTTGGTAGCAATTTCTTTATCTATGGCCCACTATAGGGATGACACCCTCTGCTCAGCGCGGAAAAACTGTTTTTTGTTTGTTGTTGCCTGGATTGGTACTCGTGCTGGCCGGTTTGGGGAGGCCAAAACATAGTTTGGCCTTACGACTTGAGCGTTTGGGGAGGCCAAGTGGTCTCGGTGCCCCTCCCCCCCCCCCCTGGATCCGCCAGTGCCACAGGTGGCAGGCAGTCTGTCCAATGTCCATTGTCTATTCAGTGTGCAACTCTTCACCGGACAGTGTGCATGGCCGGCAGGCAAGAGTGGCTCGGTAGTATTATATGAAGTATTGACTACACAACACGCAATACTAGATGATAAATTGTGCCGTAAGCCCGCGCCGGTAGGTTTACATATATTTAGTAATGCAAAGTGACGCAATACAAATGCAAAAACAAAGGATACTGCACAACAGAATAAAATACATATTTAGAAGGCTTCACAAATGAGACAATCTATCAGGATACCGCGATTATACATCAATTCCCGCTAATGCTTCTATACGGTTATCGACTTGTGCCGTTGGGGACGCTATTTCCTATGGGCGACCACCGGGCCGGCGGGGGGGGGGGGGGGGGGAGGGGGGGGGGGAAGAGCACCGGCTGATCGTGTCAGTTCATGCAATACCAGACTGTTCCTCACTGCCAGCTACTCAGCGGTCGCTGTTCAGCGGTCGCTGTTCAGCGGTCGCCGGTCAGCGGTCGCCGGTCAACGCTTCAGTGTAGGTCAGCGGTCGCCGGTCAACGCTTCAGTGTAGGTCAGCGGTCGCCGGTCAACGCTTCAGTGTAGGTCAGCGGTCGCCGGTCAACGCTTCAGTGTAGGTCAGCGGTCGCCGGTCAACGCTTCAGTGTAGGTCAGCGGTCGCCGGTCAACGCTTCAGTGTAGGTCAGCGGTCGCCGGTCAACGCTTCAGTGTAGGTCAGCGTTCGCCGGTCAACGCTTCAGTGTAGGTCAGCGGTCGCCGGTCAACGCTTCCTGTATCGCAGCAGTGTTAACTCCGAGTGTTAAAGGGAAATAGTGACTTTTTCCACAAAAATGGAGTTAGCACTTGAAATCGCCAGACGAGACCAAAATATATTGTAAATTCATCACATTTTGCATGAAAACTTTCCTACCGAAAGATATTTCAAGTTAAAGTTGATAAGCGTTCCACACTTTTAACGACCGGTGCTTGCAAGTACTTTTGGTCCTCATCAAACTGCGGGCTTTTCCCGTATTGCTTTTTTACGCAATGGAGTGGAAAATATATTGTGCGTTCTGCTTGTTGTGATTATATGCCCGGCGATCTTCTAAAACTAACAGCGATTGGAAAAAGTGGCAATAAAATCGGAAACTCATCGATGCACATCAACGGCGGCATAGTTAGTGGTTGCGACCCTCAATTTTTGCAAATCGATTTTTTTTCTCAACATTAGGAGTATTGTATAATTTGTATGTGGCTGTATATAACACTATGCTTTATATTATCATGAAAAATAATAATTTTTCCCCAAAAAACTAACAAACAATAACACAAAACTGGCAATTAAATCGGAAGCTCATCGATGCACATCGACGGCGACCTATTTAGCGTCGGCGATTTGTTTACAAAGTCATTGTCATGCTTCTCGGCGCACTTAACCATTGTGGCGAGTTGTTCCTGATTAGTATACCCAAGCCCCGTAGCAGGCTTTGTTAATTACGTCACTGGTGCCATTCTTGTGTAGCATTGCAAAATATATCTGATTTTGAGTTGAAAGCTAATTAAAGACTTATTCAAATTATTGTTTTTAAGTTTGAATTTTCTTGTTAATCATTATTAAAGGTAATATATCACTGTATTTCATAGTAGTTGACACTTCAGAAACTTGTGACGTAATAATATTGTATCCAATATGCATTTCCCTCACCTTTTGCTATTGTGGCGCAGTGCCGAGTGCTTTGCGAATACTAGCTTGCCTGGGGTTCAATTCATTCCGCCTTTATTTTATTCGAGTTGGTATAGGTTGCATGTTGTTGTTATTCATGACTTATACTGATAGTCAGTCATGCATCACGGATGCTTCACGGATTGATTCACGGATCAGAGCGCTGCTCGAACGCACGCTAGTAGCGCTAGTAGCGCTTTCGTTCTCCATGGCAACCAGGCGTGAGCCAATGAAAAGCCAGAACGTGTTCCCTTTCTGGCTTTTGATTGGCTGACGCCTGGTTGCCATGGAGAACGAAAGCGCTACTAGCGTGTGTCCGAGCAGCGCTCAGTTTGATCGGAAACGTCACAGAGCCTCCAAAAATGCCGCACTCGATGTAAACAATGGTAGGGAAGGACGAATTTGTCAATGACCTTCATGAAGTACACAAGGTACTTGTTTTGTATTTTTTCCAAGCTTACAACTTTGAATTTGGGAATAATTTTATTTAATTCTTAAATTTAAATACAATAATTTTAAAACCATAACGGTAGCCTAAGAAATTGTTGCTAACAAAATCAAAAGGTCATTATTTCCCTTTAACGTCTCTTTTTTTCGCTCCTGGAGCTTACCGGAGACGGACGTGCCCGAGGACGCGGCTATTGCGACGCAGGAGTTTCAGAAACTGCAAAGGGAGTATACTAATTGATTATTTAGGTTTTGCCGGTGATTTAGTTGGTTCATATCTGATTTATTTTCTTTCTAGTTTCTAGTTTGCATTTATTAGTTCTTGTGTCAGGTTATCTGGTGTTAACTCTAACGGTAAACTTAATTTGTGATTAGTTAATAGGGAGGTTTAGGGCATTGTTTTGGCAACATGGCAACTAGTGAGTCAATTGTGACTATAGAACAGGTAAAGGCAATGGTAGCTCAGGCCGTCGAGAAGGAAACAGCAGACTTGAAAAAAGACATGTCGGCCCACAGAGAACATAAAGCTCAACGACAAAGTTATTCAACTAGAGTGGGCTCTTGATGATGCTGAGCAATATAGCAGTAAGACGTCAATTATCATAGGGGGTGAGGGAGTGCCAGAGGGGAAACAGGACGAGACTCCAGCTGAGACTTATCATAGGGGGTGGGGGAGTGCCAGAGGGGAAACAGGACGAGACTCCAGCTGAGACTCATCATAGGGGGTGAGGGAGTGCCAGAGGGGAAACAGGACGAGACTCCAGCTGAGACTCATCATAGGGGGTGAGGGAATGCCAGAGGGGAAACAGGACGAGACTCCAGCTGAGACTCATCATAGGGGGTGGGGGAGTGCCAGAGGGGAAACAGGACGAGACTCCAGCTGAGACTCATCATAGCGGGTGAGGGAATGCCAGAGGGGAAACAGGACGAGACTCCAGCTGAGACTCATCATAGGCGGCGAGGGAGTGTCAGAGGGGAAACAGGACGAGACTCCAGCTGATACTTATCATAGCGGGTGAGGGAGTGCCAGAGGGGAAACAGGACGATACTCCAGCTGAGACTCATCATAGGGGGTGAGGGAGTGTCAGAGGGGAAACAGGACGAGACTCCAGCTGAGACTCATCATAGCGGGTGAAGGAATGCCAGAGGGGAAACAGGACGAGACTCCAGCTGAGACTTATCATAGGGGGTGGGGGAGTGCCAGAGGGGAAACAGGACGAGACTCCAGCTGAGACTCATCATAAGGGGTGAGGGAGTGCCAGAGGGGAAACAGGACGAGACTCCAGCTGAGACTCATCATAGCGGGTGAAGGAATGCCAGAGGGGAAACAGGACGAGACTCCAGCTGAGACTCATCATAGGGGGTGAGGGAGTGTCAGAGGGGAAACAGGACGAGACTCCAGCTGAGACTCATCATAGGCGGCGAGGGAGTGTCAGAGGGGAAACAGGACGAGACTCCAGCTGAGACTCATCATAGGCGGCGAGGGAGTGCCAGAGGGGAAACAGGACGAGACTCCAGCTGAGACTTATCATAGGGGGTGGGGGAGTGTCAGAGGGGAAACAGGACGAGACTCCAGCTGAGACTTATCATAGGGGGTGGGGGAGTGCCAGAGGGGAAACACGACGAGACTCCAGCTGAGACTCATCATAGCGGGTGAAGGAGTGCCAGAGGGGAAACAGGACGAGACTCCAGCTGAGACTCATCATAGGCGGCGAGGGAGTGTCAGAGGGGAAACAGGACGAGACTCCAGCTGAGACTCATCATAGCGGGTGAAGGAATGCCAGAGGGGAAACAGGACGAGACTCCAGCTGAGACTCATCATAGGGGGTGAGGGAGTGCCAGAGGGGAAACAGGACGAGACTCCAGCTGAGACTCATCATAGCGGGTGAAGGAGTGTCAGAGGGGAAACAGGACGAGACTCCAGCTGAGACTCATCATAGGCGGCGAGGGAGTGTCAGAGGGGAAACAGGACAAGACTCCAGCTGAGACTCATCATAGCGGGTGAAGGAATGCCAGAGGGGAAACAGGACGAGACTCCAGATGAGACTCATCATAGGGGGTGAGGGAGTGCCAGAGGGGAAACAGGACGAGACTCCAGCTGAGACTCATCATAGCGGGTGAAGGAATGCCAGAGGGCAAGCAGGACGAGACTCCAGCTGAGACTCATCATAGGGGTGAGGGAATGCCAGAGGGGAAGCAGGACGAGACTCCAGCTGAGACTCATCATAGGGGGTGAGGGAGTGCCAGAGGGGAAACAGGACGAGACTCCAGCTGAGACTCATCATAGGGGGTGGGGGAGTGTCAGAAGGGAAACAGGACGAGACTCCAGCTGAGACTTATCATAGGGGGTGGGGGAGTGCCAGAGGGGAAACACGACGAGACTCCAGCTGAGACTCATCATAGGGGGTGAGGGAGTGCCAGAGGGGAAACAGGACGAGACTCCAGCTGAGACTCATCATAGCGGGTGAAGGAATGCCAGAGGGCAAGCAGGACGAGACTCCAGCTGAGACTCATCATAGGGGGTGAGGGAGTGTCAGAGGGGAAACAGGACGAGACTCCAGCTGAGACTCATCATAGGGGGTGAGGGAGTGTCAGAGGGGAAACAGGACGAGACTCCAGCTGAGACTCATCATAGCGGGTGAAGGAATGCCAGAGGGGAAACAGGACGAGACTCCAGCTGAGACTCATCATAGGGGGTGAGGGAGTGTCAGAGGGGAAACAGGACGAGACTCCAGCTGAGACTCATCATAGCGGGTGAAGGAATGCCAGAGGGGAAACAGGACGAGACTCCAGCTGAGACTCATCATAGCGGGTGGGGGAGTGTCAGAGGGGAAACAGGACGAGACTCCAGCTGAGACTCATCATAGCGGGTGAAGGAGTGTCAGAGGGGAAACAGGACGAGACTCCAGCTGAGACTCATCATAGGGGGTGGGGGAGTGCCAGAGGGGAAACAGGACGAGACTCCAGCTGAGACTCATCATAGCGGGTGAAGGAGTGTCAGAGGGGAAGCAGGACGAGACTCCAGCTGATACTTATCATAGGGGGTGAGGGAGTGTCAGAGGGGAAACAGGACGAGACTCCAGCTGAGACTCATCATAGCGGGTGAAGGAATGCCAGAGGGGAAACAGGACGAGACTCCAGCTGAGACTCATCATAGGGGGTGAGGGAGTGTCAGAGGGGAAACTGGACGAGACTCCAGCTGATACTTATCATAGCGGGTGAGGGAGTGTCAGAGGGGAAACAGGACGAGACTCCAGCTGAGACTTATCATAGGGGGTGGGGGAGTGCCAGAGGGGAAACAGGACGAGACTCCAGCTGAGACTCATCATAGGGGGTGAGGGAGTGCCAGAGGGGAAACAGGACGAGACTCCAGCTGAGACTCATCATAGCGGGTGAAGGAATGCCAGAGGGGAAACAGGACGAGACTCCAGCTGATACTTATCATAGGCGGCGAGGGAGTGCCAGAGGGGAAACAGGACGAGACTCCAGCTGAGACTCATCATAGCGGGTGAAGGAATGCCAGAGGGGAAACAGGACGAGACTCCAGCTGAGACTCATCATAGGGGGTGAGGGAGTGTCAGAGGGGAAACAGGACGAGACTCCAGCTGAGACTTATCATAGCGGGTGAAGGAATGCCAGAGGGGAAACAGGACGAGACTCCAGCTGAGACTCATCATAGGGGGTGGGGGAGTGCCAGAGGGGAAACAGGACGAGACTCCAGCTGAGACTCATCATAGGCGGCGAGGGAGTGTCAGAGGGGAAACAGGACGAGACTCCAGCTGAGACTCATCATAGCGGGTGAGGGAGTGCCAGAGGGGAAACACGACGAGACTCCAGCTGAGACTCATCATAGGCGGCGAGGGAGTGTCAGAGGGGAAACAGGACGAGACTCCAGCTGAGACTTATCATAGGGGGTGAGGGAGTGTCAGAGGGGAAACAGGACGAGACTCCAGCTGAGACTCATCATAGGCGGCGAGGGAGTGTCAGAGGGGAAACAGGACGAGACTCCAGCTGATACTTATCATAGCGGGTGAGGGAGTGCCAGAGGGGAAACACGACGAGACTCCATCTGAGACTCATCATAGGGGTGAGGGAATGCCAGAGGGGAAGCAGGACGAGACTCCAGCTGAGACTCGCAAGATGGCTATAAACCTCATCAAGGAGAACCTGAATGTGACCCTCAAAGGAGCGACCGCACCATGCCACCGTCTCAGAAAAAAACGAGTCCTCAACAAATTCCAGGATCTTGATGACAGAGAGGCTGTGTATCAGGCCAAGTTCAACCAAAAGGGTGATGTGAACGGCAGGATCCTGGTCCATGAAAACCTAACTGAAAAGCGAGCTCGCATGGTCAAGTTCTTGGGTGACCTGCGGGCCAAGCAGCTGGTTCTCAACTACCACACTTAAAGGAAATAGTTCACCTTGGAAATGTTTTACCCAACACGATTTGATTCTATTTTTTAATACAATTTCTTTTATATTGTCAACAATGACCTTATATCGCGCCGATTCAGGACAGAAGGCCGTAAATTTGTATTGTTTATCAAAACTATATGCATGCTCTCTGAGTCAGAGTCCTGACGTCACGCGAATGTAAAAAATGGTTCAGCCAATCAGATTCGAAAGTAGTCGCGTAAAGATAGACTCGCATTGGAGATGTGCCAACCGGCGGCCGGCGATTCGTTTGCTAGCACCAGCTGCAAGGTGATTGGCTGATGGTATAGCCTCTGCCCGGGCTAGAACCAGTACAACATTCTTTCGCCAGCACCGCATTCCTTCGCCAAAAACTCAAATATATTCGGCTGGAGAATCTTTTCAGTCAAGAAAACTTGCAGATAGGGGTTTTCCAACACGGGCTACAAAACTGCTATCTCAGTTTAAAACTAATGTTGAAGGTGAACGGTGTGATCCTTTAAAAAAAACTTTAAAACGGTGTGATCTTGGCCAGGAACTCCCCTGATAAACGCTACGCTCGGATCCACCCATGGTTCAGTGAGCAGGGAATTGTAGATGATATGAACAGGGCACCACTGAAAACGGAACGGGCTGGCAACCAGGGTCAGGGTAGATTCCTGAGATCTCAGACCCTGGAGAACATCCCCAGGGATCTAGTGGTCAAGCGCACTGCTGACCTTGAGGAAATTGCTGAGGTGAGATATCAGACTGAGTCCAGCCGTCAACAGAAGCGTAAGCCCAGAACAAATATGAACTAAATGGCAAACTAAACTGAGGAGCTCTAATTGGATAGTTGCACATGGCCGGCATCTGATCACACAATTGTCGGGGCTCAAGGTAAAGACCTACTGAGCACCGACTGAGCACTCCCCGTGCTGACTCCTGCAGTGAGCAAGTCTCAAATTTGTTAGTTAGACTGGGACATGGCTCATCTCTGATTAATGGAAAGCCAAGGAGCAACACTGTCCTGGCATTATTCTGCAGCCAGTCTGAGCTGGTTTTACTGTCCTAGCATTATTCTGCAGCCAGTCTGAGCTGTTTTTTTTCTCTCTCCTATATTTCTGCCTACTGGCTACACCTCAGCCTCTCAAACATATTTCTGCCAGCTTCGCCAGTGTGCTATTGAAGCTGTGTGGAACTATGTGAATGAATGTGTGTATGATGTGTGAAGGCATGCCAAAACAGCATGAACCTGGCAGAAAGGTTGTTTTAACTGTTTTAAACCTGGAGACTGGGAGGCTGCATGTACTGGTGTTTTGCTGAAAATTGAAGCAGGTTGACACATAATATGGCCTTTCTGAGGCCGAACAGCTCAGATTGGGTTGTGGGGTTGCTGGGCCACTGTGTCCCTCACCGAGCATAAGTTTTGCTGAAGGCTGATGTGGCTGCACAACAGCAGGATATGTTGAAGCTGGAGGTTATGCAGATGGTGTGAGTCGGACTGGATGCAAATGTTGGCATGTGTAGCTTTTCCAATTGCTCTGATGATGTGTCAGCTCACGCAATTTGTAGGGAAGCGTTTTTTAGCTTATAAGCCCTCAAATGTAACTTGAACTGGGTGCTGCCCTGCTCAATGGCTCCTTCTGACGTGCTGTGGCAATACTGATGTTGGTATCAAGGTCAATCCAGTCGGACAATGAGCTCAACAAATCAATTGTCTTCCATGAGACATGTCAATGAGACTTACCAATGACAGCCTTGAGATACCGTGGTTCCCCCTTTTGCACCATATTCCTCTTATGTTTATGAGGCAATTCATTAAGTGGAGTATTGTGATACTATGGCCTTGGTACACATCCAAACTAAATGCGCCCATTGATCAGCTGGGATTTCATTGATGGCAGTTTATTTGGTTGTATTGCTCTATGCTCAGCCAAAACAACTAATGTAAGTCACGTGACTTTCCAAATTGGAGTCTGCTTTTTTTTGTTGTTTGAGCGTTTGGTTAGAAAGGTTAAAAAGAAGAAAAAAACATTATAATACAAAATCCGAAAAAAGTTTGCTTCTATTGAGATTGTTTACTCAATGTTGTGTTTGTTCTTACCCGTGCCTTTTTGTTTGTGACACGTGACACTTAGGAATGAGTACTCATGCCTTTTGTCACAGGTGCGTGACTTTAAGTGCGTGTGTATCAGTGTGTGTTGTCTTCACATGTTTCAGCCTTAAGGTAGTGCCTAAGGTAGTGCCCTGGTAGTGCAGGCCAGTGCCCTGAACCTCTCATTTTGCTCACCTTTAAACTGTGAGTGAAATTAATTGTAGTTTTGTTTCTCGTATAATTGTTACATGAGCTTAAAAGCGTTGAATAACCCTCCAAATTAATTATAAAATAAATCATTTGACCCATTCATGCAAGTAGCATCAACAGATTCAGCACTTGTTGATGACAAATTTGAAGAAATTCGTTCCAACTGCAGCTATTTTTCTTCACCTGTAATTTGCAGAACTGAGTATGTCGAAAATCACTTGAACCTTTTGCATCTAAATGCCAGGTCTATACTATCTGATTCAAAATTTGAAGAGTTTCAGTTATTTGTATGTTGCTCAAATGCCCAGTGGCAGGTGATTTGTTTATCAGAGTCTTGGTTGTCTGATGATGTAATACCAATGCGTCAGCTAGATGGATATACTGGATACTTTAAAAACAGGAAAACTAAAACTGGTGGAAGAGTAGTAGTATATGTTAGTGACAAGCATATTACATTTATCAGAAATTGTGATGGATGGTATTTGCATTGAGGCCCTGTTTATTCAATGTCATCTATCACCCTCAGTAACATTTATTGTTGGCCAAATGTACAAACCACCCTCAATGGACAATACATTATTCATGAATGAGCTTAACAATTGTCTTGAAAAGCTTGATCAAATAAATAAAACTACCTTCCTGTGTGGTGACTTTAATATAGATCTGTTTGCGCTCTCAAATGATAATTATTGTCAAGATTCTTCAATACCATCATTTGGTCATTTGCCCACAATATCCAAGACCACTCGTGCATCTGACAACAAGTTATCACTGTTAGACAACATATTCTGTAACAACCTTGACTTTGTGATCAAGTCAGGAATCATATATGAAGATTCATCTGACCATTTCCCTGTATTTGTGTCTTGCACTACCCAACTCAGCCCAAAGAAACACGAATGGCACACTGTCTTTGATACAAATAAATTTGATGAACTATCAACCTACCTTGCTGAACAGTTACAAGCCTTTGCAGAAATCAATGATTCTGAAACAGCTTGCAATACCTTAATCAATGCTTATCAGAGCGGAATACATAAATTGAGTATTCAAATTAAGCATTCCCGTAGATCAGCAGCATTAAAACCTTGGATCTCTCCAGCCATTTTGGCTTCCATAAACAGAAGGCACAGGCGGCACAGCCTTTTTGTGGACAAAAGTAGAAATCCAACAGAGCAAAACAAACATCTTTATAACACTTATAGAAATCAGTTGAATGATTTACTTCGTGTGGCAAAAAGAAGATAGATACAAAATCAGCTTGAAATAAATAAGACAAACTCCCAAAAAATTGTGGCAACTATTAAATGGAATTGTCAGAGGTAACACTCCCAGCCAACAACTACCTGACACATTTTTGAATGCTAATTGTGAATACAATCTAATAAGGAAGAAATAGCAGCATCATTTAACCAATTCTTTATTTCAATAGGAGAAAATCTCAGTGATGAAGATCCCCTCCAGTATATACACACAGCACCTGAGAATGTCTTTGACAGAATAAATAATACCAATACTGCAGAACTTGGTGAAATAATAAAACACATGCAAAATGTTGGTGGTGGAATATATACAATAAATGCCAGGATATTCAAACACACATCTCATGCAATAATACACGAATTAGTACATCTCATAAATTTATGTTTAACAAAAGGAGTCTTTTCCACTGCATTACAGGTTGCCATAGTCAAACCAATCTTCAAATCTGGGGATAAAAGGGTTTTCGACAACTACAGGCCCATAAGTGTATTGCCATACATCCCCAAAATACTTGAAAAAAATCATACATTTCCGAACAATGTCATTTCTACATGATTCAAACATACTAAGCAGTTGCCAATTTGGTTTTCAAAAAAAATAAATCAACATACTCATGCCAAATGTTGGCATATATGGCATATCATTTGAAAAGGGAAACATAGTGTGTGGAATCTACTTGGACCTAAAGAAAGCTTTTGATACTGTTGATCATTCAATATTAATAGGAAAATTAGAGAAGTATGGATTTGCTAGTTCTCCACTAAATATTATCAAATCATATTTAACAAATAGGCATCAATGTGTTGACTATAATGGAATAAGATCAACTTTAAAACCGGTGAAGATCGGGGTGCCACAGGGATCAATCCTGGGACCGCTTCTTTTTCTCCTGTACATTAATGATTTTCCGAATATCAGTAATAATATAAAATTCTTACTTTATGCTGATGACACCGCCATTTTATTTGAATCTGAAGACATTAGTACTCTCCAAGTTGTCATTGACCAAAAATCTACACATATTTGTGAGTGGTTACAGATTAACAAACTTTCTCTTAATACCCCAAAAACAGCTTGCCAATTGTATAAAAACTCAAATGAAGGGTTAGACTTGGCAGTCCAACTGAATGGTGTCACAATAAAGGAGGAAACAAAGGTTAAATATCTTGGTATGTATATAGATGCCAGTTTGAAGTGGTCACCTCATATTGATCATTTGTCTTTGATATTAAGTCGAAACATAGGCATAATAAATAGGTCCAAATACTTCATAAATAAGCATTCGCTGCTTTTGTTCTACAATGCTATCGTTTTGCCATACTATTGTTGTCTAGTCTGGGGCTTCACGTATCCAACTTACGTCAATAAAATTGAAACTCTCCAAAAGCGAGTCGTAAGAATCATTGATAACCAACATAGACTTGCACATTCTGATCCTAACTTTAAAACCCTAAACATTCTTAAAGTAAAAGATATTGCCAGACAACAGTTTATTACAGTAATGCACAATAAATTTAATGAAAGCCTTCCCACTGAACTGGACGCCCTATTTACTTTTTCAAATGCTCCAAACATTACAGCAGGAAGAAGGCGTCACTTCAATTAAATATTCTCAGAAAAGCTCTATCGCACCAGAGTCGCTTCATGGATTGGCCCTAGACTCTGGAATTCTGTTATCACACCCATACATCAGAAATGGACTTGAGGATCACATCAACAAAATATTTAAAGAAATTTACTAAGGAACGTTTCCTCTTGTCATACAACTAACAGCTATGACAGAAACAACACAAGCACACTTATACTAAACTTACAAGTATACTAAACTTCAATACCAATTTAATGCCATACGATACATAATAAGTAACTTATTTATAGTTACGTAATAAGTAATTTAAGACATAAAGACATAAAGACATAAATTTTCAGTACAACGAAGAGCCTCGTGGGCCCGTCCTGGGTTGTACGGCACACATGGACGTGAACATCACACATGTGACAACGGGCATGAACTGCCACATACATAATTTGCCTCGCAGGGCACCATATCATGTAATACACACTAACCATTTTCAGAATTTAACATCCAGTACATATACTTCGTTAACACTACATCGTCCTGCACACACGAACCTCAGAATTTAGCAATCTACATTCACAAGACATTCAATCCATACAAATGTTGTAAATTTCACTAGTCCCATTCATACACAATCTTACTTCTAAAAATAATCCCTTTCTTGTAAGCAACCTATTTCAATTAGTTAGTTTCTTATGTATATTCACATATGTGTATCACTATAACTAATACTAATCCCAGGAGTATTTATAAACAAAACCCTTTCCCGCAAAATATTTGTCGAGCCCAGCTTTGAAAGAAACTAATGTGGCTGCACTGATTACATCACCTGGTAAATTGTTCCAATGGCTCACAGCCCTTCTACTGAAAAACGACTGTCTTAATCTAGTCCTGCTTTGTTTAACAATAAGTTTATACTGATGACCTCGTCCTCTTTTCTGCCTATCAAAATCAAACAAGTTCTTTAAATACCCAATCTGTTGACCATTTACAAACTTAAAAACTTCAATGAGCCCCTCAATCTTCTGTATTTAAGTGAGAACATATCCAATTTTTTAAGCCTATCCTCATATTCTAAATTACTAATACCGTTAACCATTTTCGTTGCCCGTTTTTGTACCCTTTCTAGTAACCAACAATCTTTATCATACGTTGGAGACCAAGCTTGAACACAGTACTCTAAATGTGGTCTAACAAATGCACAATAAAGTTTAGTTATCACCTCAGCACTTTAATAAGAAACATTCCTGTAAATGGCACCAAGCATCCTTAGCGCCTTTTTTCTAGCTTTGGTTACCTGGTCAGATGCAGATAGCTTACTGTTAACCATTACTCCTAGGTCCCTTTCCATTGCCGTCTGTGACATCTGTCCCCCCATTTCGTACGAAGTTCTTCTTTTTACTCGGCCTACATGCATAACTTTACATTTGTTAATATTAAATTCCATTTGCCATGTTTCTGACCATTCAACCAACCTATCCAGATCCGACTGGAAAAGATCCTGGTCATTATCTCTCCTAATAACCCTGAAAACTTTAAGATCGTCAGAAAATTTTAATACTTTACTGTCTACACCCTTTTCGATTGTATTTATGAATATTAAAAATAACAATGGGCCTAAAACTGAGCCTTGAGGCACCCCACTACACACATCTCTCCATTCAGATTTGACCCCATTTAGTAAAACTCTTTGCTGCCGTCCTGAGAGCCAAAATTCGATCCAATCAAGCGCCTTTCCGGTTATTCCGTGGCTTTTCAGTTGTAATCCTAATCTTTTATGGGGAACCTTATCAAAAGCTTTACTAAAATCAAGATACGCTACATCAAGCTGTTCACCCCTATCAAAACTATCGGTTGCCACATCCAAAAACTGCAGAAGGTTGGTCAAGCACGAATAACCCTTCCTGAAGCCATGCTGAGTGTCCCTAATGATTTTATATTCATCCAAATATTCTACTATTTTATCTTTAATTATTGATTCCAGTACTTTGCAAACTAAGGAGGTAAGACTGACAGGTCTATAATTTTCTACCTTACTTTTATCCCCCTTTTCAAATATAGGAAATACGTTTGCACTTTTCCAGTCAAGTGGAATCTTTGTTTCTTTTAGTGATCTGGAAAATATTATAGCCAATGGAACAGATATCTCTCTTCCACATTCTGTTAAAACCCTTGCATATATAGTATCTGGTCCCTCCGCCTTATTAGGTTTTATCTTTTTGAAATATGCTCTAACTAAATCACTACTTATATTGCCCAGCTCTCCCAAAGTATCCTCCGTTACTGGCGGAGGATGAAGTAATGCGATACCACTTTGGTCCTCGATTGTAAAAACGGAACTGAACTGATTACTCAACAATTCCACCATTTCGTTATCTTTACTTACCAACATATCATTTACTTTAAGTGGACCAATACTTTTTGAAACGTTATTCATTTTGTAAAAACTAAAAAATCTCTTACTGTCGGCAATGCAGTTCCTTGCCAAGTATATTTCCTTTGCTCTTTTTGCTGCCCTGATTCTTCTCTTAACCTCGTCCCTACTTTTTTGGTAACTTCTCTTATTCGACTCAATTGGTGATCCCTTCATTTTCTTAAATGCAGCTCTTTTCGTTTTGATGGCATTTCTAACTTCTGGTGTAAGCCAGGGAGGTCTATCGTTTTTTCTATTACGTTTATACTTAAATGGTATGTGTCTACTCTGAACTGCTTTCAATATAGTCTTAAAATAATTCCAGGATTCACATGTATCTAATCTTGCAAACTCACTGTTCCAATCTATCTGGGCAAGTTCATTTCTCATTTTGTCAAAGTCTGCTTGATTAAAATGTGGAACCAGAAGGAGATTATCTTTGAGCTTAACATTAGATGAGATATTGAAGTTTACTATACTATGATCGCTTTTACCGAGTCCCTCACCGATGGTTACATCACTCACTAGTTCTCTGTTGTCAGAGAAGACTAGGTCAAGAATTGAACATAATCTAGTTGGTTCAGTGACAAACTGATGCATAAAAAGTTCCTCTTCAAAAAGTTGCCTAAACATCACACACTCGTTGGTCTCTGTCCTGCCTTCATACCCTCGTAAATTGAAATCCCCCATGATCAGACAATGTGTTTTAAAAAATTACGAATTTCCTCGCAGATCACTCGGTCTGCTTCAACTTGAGGCATTCTCAAAAGATTACCTGGTCTGTAGAATGCTCCTATTCTTAAGTTATCCCTATTACCTGCACCAATTTTAACGTCTATCCAAATTGATTCTACGTCCTTCGCTTTTAAAGGATAATCAACCCTCGTAGCACCGTACAAACTGTTGACGTATGCAAATACCCCGCCACCCTGCCGTGATTTCCTGCAGTACGAAAACATGTTGTAACCTAGTAGTTCGAAGTCCTGTAGCCTATCACCACAAAATTCCTCACTAACCCATGTTTCTGTTACACACATAATATCCGGTTTTTTAATACCAACATAGCATCTAAACTCATCAAATTTTGATCTAATGCTCTGTGCATTTAACATTATAGATCCAATATTACATTTAGGTGTCTCTCTACCATTGCTACTACTGCTACAGTTATGATTTGAACCTTCACCATTGCCTACTTCTCGATGCCCTTTTACCTGTGTCTTCTGACCCCCCCCCCCCCCTCTCACCTAGTTTCCCTGAATCACCCTTGCGTATGCAGCCCCCAGTACTGTGGCCCCCTCATCCGATAAATGCAAACCATCCCTCATGTAGTACACGTCGCTGCCATAAAACTTATCCCATAGGTCGACAAACTCAAACCCCATAGCCGAGCATAGCTTACTCACAGAGTGGTTTGCTGACATGGCTCGGGAGTACCACTCCGTGCCGACTGCAGCTCGAGGGAGGATGCCAGTGATGATAATAGGCTTCCTAGCCTCCTTCAGCGTCTGCAGCAGTTACCTGTATTCTTCTACTAGCTTTACGCTGCGCCTCGGTCCAACGTCATTGACTCCCACCTGTATGATGATCGTTTCGGGATCGCACGCACGTAGCTCGTCCTGGATAATACGGCCAAGTTCGGACACTTTCACTCCTGGCTTAACGGCACACCTGTCCTCCTTCCCACAAAACACTCCCAAGCGGCCTCACCCGCGAATCACCGATCATCAAATATCTTATCTTTTCCTTCTCAGGTTCCTCGGCAGGCTCCAGGACACTGAACTTGTTCGATAAGGCAACACAGTGTTCCTGCTCTCCGGGAATGCGATGCCTCTTCCTACCCTGGATGTGCTGTCTAGTCTTATCTTGTACAGTTATCCAACCATCTCTCTTCTTTTCTATCTTCTCTATCTTCTCTTCTATCAACTTTTCTATCGTCTCCCCAAGCTGCTCTCTACTCTGCTCTTCTATCTTCTCTTCTATCGTTTCTACTATGTTCCTTCCATCTTCTCCTCCCTTCTTCCCTCTTCCCTTCTCCATCTTCCCTTCCATCATACTTTCTAATTTTTCTTCTATCTTGTCTTCTATCATCTCTCCGATGATCTCATCTATCTTTTCTTCTATTTTCTCTAGTATCTTCTTTTTTATCTTTTTTATCTTCTTTTCTATCATCTGTTCTATCTTCTTATCCAGCTTCTCTTCGATCATCACTCCTATCTTCTCTTCCATTTTCTCTTCTATCTTCTGTTCTATCTTCTCTTCTATATTCTCTTCACTCTTATCCTCTCTCTTTTCTTCTCTCATCACACCTCTCTTCTCTTCACTATCCCCTTCTCTGTCAGCATCTACCTTCTCTTCTCTAGTATCTTCTCTCTCCTCTTTCTTCTCGTCAGAAGTATTCTCACACTTTCTGGCTCTCTTGCGCCTTGAAATCCATTTTCTCTTCTATCTTCTGTTCTATCTTCTCTTCTATATTCTCTTCACTCTTATCCTCTCTCTTTTCTTCTCTCATCACACCTCTTTTCTCTTCACTATCCCCTTCTCTGTCAGCATCTACCTTCTCTTCTCTAGTATCTTCTCTCTCTTTCTTCTCGTCAGAAGTATTCTCACACTTTCTGGCTCTCTTGCGCCTTGAAATATTATATATATATATATATATATATATATATATATATATATATATATATATATATATATATATATATCATTTGCAAAATTCGGTTAGATTATTCCAAGGCCCTATAACAACAGGTTGGACGAAGTTTTATACCAAAATTATACCAAATTTTCCATGACATTTTATTATTTCATTCATGCAACAATTGATCGCCCTTATATTAGAAGTTTAGAAATAGAAAACATATTTTGATGACACATAATTCTTAGTTTTGTATTTATAAGAAACATTAAGAACTTTTCGTATGAAATCTGAAATATTTGACTGAACACCAAAATAGCAACTAACTTTGCCAGATCATACAATTCTTGCGCGCTAAAGACAGATGTAACGACGGCCTTGACGCAAATGAAAATGATCCGCCTGACCCGCCATATACATACCAAGGCCCATACATACGGTGTCTGGTACCGTGCTAGAAACTTAATTTGTTTTTGCTTGTCAGTATAATACGATTTTTACGAAGTTAAGTGAGTAATCATGGTTTTCTAATTAATGGAATGTACAGCTCCCATCAGTGAATTTGAATACGGCGTAACAGCCGAAATATTTTTTTTTTTGTGGAAGATCGTGCAAAGGGAGAAATGTTCATTGTTGTCGTTTGCTGGCAAAAGCAGTGCAGTATTTTAGTAACATATTGCATACATACAATGCTAATAATAATATTGTTAATATTTGTACATAGTTTAAGTGTACAATAATACTCATGGGCATCGCCACTGTGACTGGGGAAACTGAGGACATTGTCCCTAGTAATTTTGAGACCCCTAATCTGATCCCATGTTAGTACACAAACAAAAACTTGGGTTTGTCTCTACTAATTTTGAGACAGTGGTGACACCGTAATATGTTTATTGGTTCAATTTTCCTCTCTATGCATATTTTTGGCCAGAATTTTCCACTCAGCACCCCAGCTCCAAAGCAATCCTAGGACCCTGTATGGTGGTGATTGATTGTGCAACTTGCAGCAGCCACAACCTTCCAAGCTTGTGCTCTCTCTCAGCCGGCCCTGGCTTACCAACCTGGTCATGTGACCACCTGCTGCTGGTGCAGGGTCCCTGTTTAACTAAAAACAAAGCTTTAAGTACTCTTTCCCATAACAAAACAGTCTGCTCAGTTTCCAACCCAATAAGGGTGTTTTACTGGTTTTGATGCGTTGGTATGGATCTCTGGCTGGTCTGGTGCGGATTGGTGCTGATTTCTGGTCTGCATGGTGCAGATTTTCGCTATTGGCTGGTGTGCTACGGCAGCTCCTTGCCAAACTTTGCAGTCTAGATAATACTTATACCAACATTTGCAATTGAACATTAAAATCAAAAGTTTCAGAATGTATGTCATTTCCACATCCATGTTTGTTTCTTCTGGAAGATGATTATTTTAAATTTTGGTAGTGTAAATTGCAGTTAAGTGGGGTATTCAAAGGCCTAGAAAATTCATGGTTTTGATCATTCACACTCCATTATGCTTCAACGTGCATATATTGATTTGATATTGGACCCTACTGGTGATTGTTCAGATATTTGATATTTGTAATGATCATCAGAGTTACAAATATTACATTTTGTTAGTTCATCTGTCATCATACTTGCAGTGTGCTCACCATGTATTTATTTTCACAGACTTTGCAGTTTTGAGGTTGAGCATGAGCTGGGTGTGAACCCTCTGACGCAGACATTGTCGGTGGAAGCACGGCTATCAGTGCCAGAAGACGTCGGTGCCGTGGACCACGCACTCCTTGCCGACTTCCTCGAGGAGCATCCCACAGAGGATCATCAGGTCGATTCCGACCTCCAAGAAGCCAGGTCATTTCTAGAAGAAGCCAGTCAGAGCCGTCCGACCACGTCCCTCTCTGCTGCCTCGCCGGTGGACCCGCAGAACGGTGTGTCGGCTGAGCAGTATGGCATGGCTCACGCGGCTGGCTACGTGTCAGCCAAGTGCCGCAAACTCGACCCCAGTCTGGGAGCTCCCTCGGCGTTCTCCACCGAGACAGCGTCAGCCGAGACAATGGACCCGGCTGCGGAGCCAGGGTGGACTCAGTGTCCCCTCCACTAAGTAGCTGGGGAAATTCAAGGAAATGGTGGCAGCCTTCTGCACACAACAACGCCTGGAGCCGGACCGCCTCTCTCGCAGCCCGAGACTTGTCGAGTCGCTGGTGGACACTCTGAGCGAGGAGCCAGACTCTCCGGACGTTCGGATAGTGCGCAGGTTTGTCCGGCTGCGCACGTTCATTCGGCTCAGCTTCGTGAACAGAATTCGCCGAGAAAAGGCGCTGGAAACGCTTGAGAAGAAGAGGAGACAGTACCTTCAGTAGCCGAGCCAAAAGCCGAGGCCAAACGCGATGTGCCGCTGCCCTCATGGCGTACTGCGCCTGGATCGGAAGGCGGCTGTTCATCAACAACTGAACGGCGGCACGCAGGATGCCTGCGGCGGCGGCGGGGACGGCGGCCTCGCCACCGCCGAGGCGCTGCTGCGTCTGCAGGCTGACATCGACTCGGAGCTGGCCGGGCGGCGGTGGCGGCAGCAGCAGTGCGGCTGTCTGGCGGCCGCCGCCTTCCAGCGGCGCGTCTGGTTCTCGTGGCCGGTGCTGCTGCTCTCCGCTCTGGTGGCCACCGCGCTGCTGGTGAGCGCCGCGCTCGCCTCGGACGGCGGCGCCGGGGAGGCGGTGGCAGTGGTGCTGGCGCTGGCCGCGGCCAACGCTGCGCTCTGTCTGGCAGCGGCCGCTGGCCGACGGCGAGCTGACCGCTAAGGCTGGCCGAACGGTTGGGACGCGCGGCGGCGACGGCAGCCGACTCCGGCGGCTGGGCAGAGGCCAAGTACCGGCACCTGCACGCGCCACCCTCGCCCTGCATCGGACTGCAGTGGACGTACCGCGACGGCAGGCTGGTCAACCTGCCGGCTCCGCTGCTGACTCGCGGAGACTGAACTCGTCGTTCTGAGGCGGCGGGCGGTGGTCGGTAGCACGGTGAGCGGTGGACAGTGGTGGCGGCGGGTAACGGTGGATGGTGTCAGAGTGGTGGTGCTGGTGGGACTGACTGTGTGTGTGTGTGTGTGTTCGGTACGGTTTTCGGCAGGGTGCTGTGGGAAGCTCATTGATGCGGTGTTGAGGGAAGCTGCGGCTGTTGGTGGTCCTCCCTGTATGCCGTGTACTGTCACTGAGTGAAACGGTGGATACCGGCGTTGGCTGGCCGGCGAGAAGAAATACTCTGGTGTGTGCTGTTGTAGCGTAGGCTCGACCCTAGCTGGGCCTATTGCATGTTGGAATTAGATGCCCCCAGGTTGTATGCTAGACTAGCGAAGCCGTCCTCCAACATGTAAACATGCTTCTACGAGCATTTGCATAGTGTCATTTGCTGCTCGTAGAAGCATTTCACTTCCGTAATACATATATTGTACGCAGTTTTTCTTCTTCTTATGGCCAGACTAAAAGATTGATTTTTAGTCGATTTAGCTTACGATGTGTATATTATGTGTTCTATCTCGTTTCTCTCAGCAGACTGGTTATTGATTCAACTGTTTTTGGAACGATTCAATCATGATTCATTTTGGAATCTGAATGATTCAATCACCGTTCGATTCACGGATAACATTTTGAGAATTGATTCTTTCCGATTCAAAGAATCAAAACAAATATTTGAATTGATTCAAGTTTGATTCAACATTTACATATATGTGGTGAATTTATGTAAAATTAATAAAAATGGAAACATACATATATATATGATCAGTAAAACATTGTTACAGCAATACTATTTCAGTATAAATGAATGAAGCCACTGGGACTACATGTATTTGCACAATTTACCAGGGTACTTGAATCGTTAAATCTTTTGATTCAATCAGCCTTGATTTGATGCGGGTTTCGATTCAATCACGATTCATGAATCAAAAGATCTGGTGGTGAATCAATTACTTTTTGATTCTAGGAATTTTGATTGAACGATTCCAATCGATTCAATCAGTGTCGAATCAATAACCAGTCTGTCTCTCAGGCCGCGTAGATAACGCGCTTCTTCGTTATTTTGTAGCGTATTCTGTTGGCGCGACGTGTAGTCAGTATCTTTGCCAGTTTCTGCTTTCTGCTGCCTGTTGTCTATGGGTATGTGCCATGATTTCGAAGGAATGTGTTGCAGGATGTGCTCAAGTAATGCAATGAAATGTGATACGTGTGTGGGGAAGTTCGGCACTATTTGCGTGCCATATGTGATCGAATATATGTAGTAAACAGTCACAATGTCTGATGCTGGTCATGAATTGACGTGATTGCGGAAAGGGAAGAGGTTGTAACCAGTGGCGGCTCGTGGTCCTCAAGTACCTGAGGCCCAACGTCCAAGTCCGAGAGTCGCAACGGGAAGGATACGTCCGTATGCCCGTATGCAATACTGCAATTTTCAAATATCTCCGACAAATACTGTGGCATTGGAACGACCTCAAACATTTTTGGAGGTAAGGTCACTTGACATGACCTGGTAACCTGACCTGAGATGACGTGAGGTCAAAATGTTAACACAATGTGGGTAATTGATGCCAGAATAGCTGTGCCAAATTTTGCGGTGCTACGCGTCGCAGTTTTCCTGCTATTCCCGAAAGACTTAAGGATGGGGTAGACATGACCCCCTCCCAACCAGGGCGAGGGTTAATCTATTCGTCAAATTCAAATATTTTCTTAACCTAAAAAAACGCTACCCTGCATAATTATCTTATCTACATCAACTCTGTAATTCATCCATCCGTCGAGTTTAAACTAAACCGTACTCCAAACCGTACATTCCAAAGTGGCTCATGACATTTGGGGTGATAATCGTACTACATGGTACCAAAAGTCGCCCTTAGTGGCTGGCTTACATGATGCTGGTAAACGTCTTGCCATTGAAGTAGATGACCCGTTATGTATATATCGACCCCGGATCTGGATAGAAGAAGCAGTAGCGAACATGACAACATTCATTTTTCAAATAAATAGTATTTAGAAATGTTCGAAACTCAATATGGAAAACTCCTCTACCTCCAAAGCCTTAACATGTAAATGCCCTCGGGCGTCCTCGCGGTGACGTCACGGGGGGATTGCCAGACCTAGTCGGAACTAAACTTCGCCACGGCCTGGATTATTCAATTTGATCTACTTGATTTCCTGCGAGCTGTCCATTACTGTATCTTCACGCAGAAGCGCATGTGGAAATTTGAATGTGATTTTTTTTTGCCTCGTGACATGCAAAAATCAAACAAGAAAATCCGAGCTCGCTGGTTGAAAAATTCACGTCAAAATATTAAAATAACAAAAAAATCACAATTTAAGTTAAGGATTTTACCTTGTCTGGAGCAGTCACACGACTGCAAATACCACCAGCACCTTCATCAGCCTCTTATCTATCTTCTGGTATACAACTTATCGGAATATATACCCTCTTAGCGCAAAAATTGTCCATATTGGTAGAGCCTCTAAAACACGTCTAACTTATCCAACTTATATACAGATACATAATAAGTAACTTATATATATATATATATATATATATATATATATATATATATATATATATATATATATATATATATATATATATATATATATATATATATATATATATATATATATATATATATATATATATATATATATATATATATATATATATATATATATATATATATATATATATATATATATATATATATATATATATATATATATATATATATATATATATATATATATATATATATATATATATATATATATATATATATATATATATATATATATATATATATATATATATATATATATATATATATAGATACAAAATAGGTAACTTATAGTAAGTAACACATACAATACACAATGTGTATGTGTGTATGTGTGTATGTGTGTATGTGTATGTGTGTATGTGTGTGTATGTGTATGTATGTGTGTATGTGTATGTATGTGTATATGTGTATGTATGTGTATATGTGTATGTATGTGTATATGTGTATGTATGTGTATATGTGTATGTATGTGTATATGTGTATGTATGTGTATATGTGTATGTATGTGTGTATATGTATGTATGTATGTATATGTATGTGTATATGTGTGTATTTGCAGGTATATATGCCTGAGTAGTTAACATTTCATAAACATACACATATTGATCGCTCTCTACAAATCTACAGATATAGTTATCCGCCGAATCAGAGCTGGATCCAGCGGATCCGACCAGCAACAAGCGTTGCTTAGCTGGGAGGGTTCGCCTTGGTTCCAGCATTGACACATGCCGAACTTGACCAGAACTTGCCCCTCCACTTGAATGACTGGACACCCTTTACTAACTCCGGGAATGAATGGGAACGTGTGAGTGTAGCATCCGGGGACATAGTTGGGGGCAGTCATCTGCTGCTTTGAGCAATGACTACTATCTGCCTCTTTCACATGACCACGTCTAACACCAAACCTGCCTCTCTTTTTATGCTTCTTTATATTTTGTTTCCATTTCCTAGCTGGGAGTGCCGCGACATTTTCTATTTTGCTCTCTGGTGTTAACGTGGGGACTGGGGTGGTGTGCGCCGTTGGGATCGAGGGTGGGGGCACTCCTGGTCACCTGCTCATGGGTGGCGGTCTAGAAAAAAACGTCAGCTAGCTCCGAGTGTTAACGTCAGCTAGCTCCGAGTGTTAACGTCAGCTAGCTCCGAGTGTTAACGTCAGCTAGCTCCGAGTGTTAACGTCAGCTAGCTCCGAGTGTTAACGTCAGCTAGCTCCGAGTGTTAACGTCAGCTAGCTCCGAGTGTTAACGTCAGTCACAGGTTTGCAGCACAACGAACGCGGATTGGAAGCTTTATTGGTCCGACTCATGCCTCATGACCAATTTAGCTTCGAATGCAACACCCCGGAAATGCCGCGCCTCTGTGGCCAGCTACAGAATGTGAACAGCAGTCGCGCCTCTGTGGCCAGCTACAGAATGTGAACAGCAGTCGCGCCTCTGTGGCCAGCTACAGAATGTGAACAGCAGTCGCGCCTCTGTGGCCAGCTACAGAATGTGAACAGCAGTCGCGCCTCTGTGGCCAGCTACAGAATGTGAACAGCAGTCGCGCCTCTGTGGCCAGCTACAGAATGTGAACAGCAGCCGCGCCTCTGTGGCCAGCTACAGAATGTGAACAGCAGTCGCGCCTCTGTGGCCAGCTACAGAATGTGAACAGCAGTCGCGCCTCTGTGGCCAGCTACAGAATGTGAACAGCAGTCGCGCCTCTGTGGCCAGCTACAGAATGTGAACAGCAGTCGCGCCTCTGTGGCCAGCTACAGAATGTGAACAGCAGTCGCGCCTCTGTGGCCAGCTACAGAATGTGAACAGCAGTCGCGCCTCTGTGGCCAGCTACAGAATGTGAACAGCAGCCGCGCCTCTGTGGCCAGCTACAGAATGTGAACAGCAGTCGCGCCTCTGTGGCCAGCTACAGAATGTGAACAGCAGTCGCGCCTCTGTGGCCAGCTACAGAATGTGAACAGCAGTCGCGCCTCTGTGGCCAGCTACAGAATGTGAACAGCAGCCGCGCCTCTGTGGCCAGCTACAGAATGTGAACAGCAGTCGCGCCTCTGTGGCCAGCTACAGAATGTGAACAGCAGTCGCGCCTCTGTGGCCAGCTACAGAATGTGAACAGCAGTCGCGCCTCTGTGGCCAGCTACAGAATGTGAACAGCAGTCGCGCCTCTGTGGCCAGCTACAGAATGTGAACAGCAGTCGCGCCTCTGTGGCCAGCTACAGAATGTGAACAGCAGTCGCGCCTCTGTGGCCAGCTACAGAATGTGAACAGCAGCCGCGCCTCTGTGGCCAGCTACAGAATGTGAACAGCAGTCGCGCCTCTGTGGCCAGCTACAGAATGTGAACAGCAGTCGCGCCTCTGTGGCCAGCTACAGAATGTGAACAGCAGTCGCGCCTCTGTGGCCAGCTACAGAATGTGAACAGCAGTCGCGCCTCTGTGGCCAGCTACAGAATGTGAACAGCAGTCGCGCCTCTGTGGCCAGCTACAGAATGTGAGCAGCAGCCGCGCCTCTGTGGCCAGCTACAGAATGTGAACAGCAGCCGCGCCTCTGTGGCAAGCTACAGAATGTGAACAGCAGTCGCGCCTCTGTGGCCAGCTACAGAATGTGAACAGCAGTCGCGCCTCTGTGGCCAGCTACAGAATGTGAACAGCAGTCGCGCCTCTGTGGCCAGCTACAGAATGTGAACAGCAGCCGCGCCTCTGTGGCCAGCTACAGAATGTGAACAGCAGTCGCGCCTCTGTGGCCAGCTACAGAATGTGAACAGCAGTCGCGCCTCTGTGGCCAGCTACAGAATGTGAACAGCAGTCGCGCCTCTGTGGCCAGCTACAGAATGTGAACAGCAGTCGCGCCTCTGTGGCCAGCTACAGAATGTGAACAGCAGTCGCGCCTCTGTGGCCAGCTACAGAATGTGAACAGCAGTCGCGCCTCTGTGGCCAGCTACAGAATGTGAACAGCAGCCGCGCCTCTGTGGCCAGCTACAGAATGTGAACAGCAGTCGCGCCTCTGTGGCCAGCTACAGAATGTGAACAGCAGCCGCGCCTCTGTGGCCAGCTACAGAATGTGAACAGCAGTCGCGCCTCTGTGGCCAGCTACAGAATGTGAACAGCAGTCGCGCCTCTGTGGCCAGCTACAGAATGTGAACAGCAGCCGCGCCTCTGTGGCCAGCTACAGAATGTGAACAGCAGTCGCGCCTCTGTGGCCAGCTACAGAATGTGAACAGCAGCCGCGCCTCTGTGGCCAGCTACAGAATGTGAACAGCAGCCGCGCCTCTGTGGCCAGCTACAGAATGTGAACAGCAGTCGCGCCTCTGTGGCCAGCTACAGAATGTGAACAGCAGTCGCGCCTCTGTGGCCAGCTACAGAATGGGAACAGCAGTCGCGCCTCTGTGGCCAGCTACAGAATGTGAACAGCAGTCGCGCCTCTGTGGCCAGCTACAGCATGTGAACAGCAGTCGCGCCTCTGTGGCCAGCTACAGAATGTGAACAGCAGTCGCGCCTCTGTGGCCAGCTACAGAATGTGAACAGCAGTCGCGCCTCTGTGGCCAGCTACAGAATGTGAACAGCAGTCGCGCCTCTGTGGCCAGCTACAGAATGTGAACAGCAGCCGCGCCTCTGTGGCCAGCTACAGAATGTGAACAGCAGTCGCGCCTCTGTGGCCAGCTACAGAATGTGAACAGCAGTCGCGCCTCTGTGGCCAGCTACAGAATGTGAACAGCAGTCGCGCCTCTGTGGCCAGCTACAGAATGGGAACAGCAGTCGCGCCTCTGTGGCCAGCTACAGAATGTGAACAGCAGTCGCGCCTCTGTGGCCAGCTACAGAATGGGAACAGCAGTCGCGCCTCTGTGGCCAGCTACAGAATGTGAACAGCAGCCGCGCCTCTGTGGCCAGCTACAGAATGTGAACAGCAGCCGCGCCTCTGTGGCCAGCTACAGAATGGGAACAGCAGTCGCGCCTCTGTGGCCAGCTACAGAATGTGAACAGCAGTCGCGCCTCTGTGGCCAGCTACAGAATGTGAACAGCAGTCGCGCCTCTGTGGCCAGCTAAAGAATGTGAACAGCAGTCGCGCCTCTGTGGCCAGCTACAGAATGGGAACAGCAGTCGCGCCTCTGTGGCCAGCTACAGAATGTGAACAGCAGTCGCGCCTCTGTGGCCAGCTACAGAATGTGAACAGCAGCCGCGCCTCTGTGGCCAGCTACAGAATGGGAACAGCAGCCGCGCCTCTGTGGCCAGCTACAGAATGGGAACAGCAGTCGCGCCTCTGTGGCCAGCTACAGAATGGGAACAGCAGTCGCGCCTCTGTGGCCAGCTACAGAATGTGAACAGCAGCCGCGCCTCTGTGGCCAGCTACAGAATGTGAACAGCAGCCGCGCCTCTGTGGCCAGCTACAGAATGGGAACAGCAGTCGCGCCTCTGTGGCCAGCTACAGAATGGGAACAGCAGTCGCGCCTCTGTGGCCAGCTACAGAATGGGAACAGCAGTCGCGCCTCTGTGGCCAGCTACAGAATGTGAACAGCAGCCGCGCCTCTGTGGCCAGCTACAGAATGGGAACAGCAGTCGCGCCTCTGTGGCCAGCTACAGAATGTGAACGGCAGTCGCGCCTCTGTGGCCAGCTACAGAATGTGAACAGCAGCCGCGCCTCTGTGGCCAGCTACAGAATGTGAACAGCAGCCGCGCCTCTGTGGCCAGCTACAGAATGTGAACAGCAGTCGCGCCTCTGTGGCCAGCTACAGAATGTGAACAGCAGCCGCGCCTCTGTGGCCAGCTACAGAATGTGAACAGCAGCCGCGCCTCTGTGGCCAGCTACAGAATGTGAACAGCAGTCGCGCCTCTGTGGCCAGCTACAGAATGTGAACAGCAGTCGCGCCTCTGTGGCCAGCTACAGAATGTGAACAGCAGTCGCGCCTCTGTGGCCAGCTACAGAATGTGAACAGCAGTCGCGCCTCTGTGGCCAGCTACAGAATGTGAACAGCAGCCGCGCCTCTGTGGCCAGCTACAGAATGTGAACAGCAGCCGCGCCTCTGTGGCCAGCTACAGAATGTGAACAGCAGTCGCGCCTCTGTGGCCAGCTACAGAATGTGAACAGCAGCCGCGCCTCTGTGGCCAGCTACAGAATGTGAACAGCAGCCGCGCCTCTGTGGCCAGCTACAGAATGTGAACAGCAGTCGCGCCTCTGTGGCCAGCTACAGAATGTGAACAGCAGCCGCGCCTCTGTGGCCAGCTACATAATGTGAACAGCAGTCGCGCCTCTGTGGCCAGCTACAGAATGTGAACAGCAGCCGCGCCTCTGTGGCCAGCTACAGAATGTGAACAGCAGTCGCGCCTCTGTGGCCAGCTACAGAATGTGAACAGCAGCCGCGCCTCTGTGGCCAGCTACAGAATGTGAACAGCAGTCGCGGCGACGTGGCCAGCTACAGAATGTGAACAGCAGTCGCGCCTCTGTGGCCAGCTACAGAATGTGAACAGCAGTCGCGCCTCTGTGGCCAGCTACAGAATGTGAACAGCAGCCGCGCCTCTGTGGCCAGCTACAGAATGTGAACAGCAGCCGCGCCTCTGTGGCCAGCTACAGAATGTGAACAGCAGTCGCGCCTCTGTGGCAAGCTACAGAATGTGAACAGCAGCCGCGCCTCTGTGGCCAGCTACAGAATGTGAACAGCAGTCGCGCCTCTGTGGCCAGCTACAGAATGTGAACAGCAGCCGCGCCTCTGTGGCCAGCTACAGAATGTGAACAGCAGCCGCGCCTCTGTGGCCAGCTACAGAATGTGAACAGCAGTCGCGCCTCTGTGGCCAGCTACAGAATGTGAACAGCAGCCGCGCCTCTGTGGCCAGCTACAGAATGTGAACAGCAGCCGCGCCTCTGTGGCCAGCTACAGAATGTGAACAGCAGTCGCGCCTCTGTGGCCAGCTACAGAATGTGAACAGCAGTCGCGCCTCTGTGGCCAGCTACAGAATGTGAACAGCAGCCGCGCCTCTGTGGCCAGCTACAGAATGTGAACAGCAGTCGCGCCTCTGTGGCCAGCTACAGAATGTGAACAGCAGTCGCGCCTCTGTGGCCAGCTACAGAATGTGAACAGCATTCGCGCCTCTGTGGCCAGCTACAGAATGTGAACAGCAGCCGCGCCTCTGTGGCCAGCTACAGAATGTGAACAGCAGTCGCACCTCTGTGGCCAGCTACAGAATGTGAACAGCAGTCGCGCCTCTGTGGCCAGCTACAGAATGTGAACAGCAGTCGCGCCTCTGTGGCCAGCTACAGAATGTGAACAGCAGTCGCGCCTCTGTGGCCAGCTACAGAATGTGAACAGCAGTCGCGCCTCTGTGGCCAGCTACAGAATGTGAACAGCAGTCGCGCCTCTGTGGCCAGCTACAGAATGTGAACAGCAGCCGCGCCTCTGTGGCCAGCTACAGAATGTGAACAGCAGTCGCGCCTCTGTGGCCAGCTACAGAATGTGAACAGCAGCCGCGCCTCTGTGGCCAGCTACAGAATGTGAACAGCAGTCGCGCCTCTGTGGCCAGCTAAAGAATGTGAACAGCAGTCGCGCCTCTGTGACCAGCTACAGAATGGGAACAGCAGTCGCGCCTCTTTGGCCAGCTACAGAATGTGAACAGCAGTCGCGCCTCTGTGGCCAGCTACAGAATGTGAACAGCAGCCGCGCCTCTGTGGCCAGCTACAGAATGGGAACAGCAGCCGCGCCTCTGTGGCCAGCTACAGAATGGGAACAGCAGTCGCGCCTCTGTGGCCAGCTACAGAATGGGAACAGCAGTCGCGCCTCTGTGGCCAGCTACAGAATGTGAACAGCAGCCGCGCCTCTGTGGCCAGCTACAGAATGTGAACAGCAGCCGCGCCTCTGTGGCCAGCTACAGAATGGGAACAGCAGTCGCGCCTCTGTGGCCAGCTACAGAATGTGAACAGCAGCCGCGCCTCTGTGGCCAGCTACAGAATGTGAACAGCAGCCGCGCCTCTGTGGCCAGCTACAGAATGTGAACAGCAGTCGCGCCTCTGTGGCCAGCTACAGAATGTGAACAGCAGCCGCGCCTCTGTGGCCAGCTACAGAATGTGAACAGCAGCCGCGCCTCTGTGGCCAGCTACAGAATGTGAACAGCAGTCGCGCCTCTGTGGCCAGCTACAGAATGTGAACAGCAGTCGCGCCTCTGTGGCCAGCTACAGAATGTGAACAGCAGTCGCGCCTCTGTGGCCAGCTACAGAATGTGAACAGCAGCCGCGCCTCTGTGGTCAGCTACAGAATGTGAACAGCAGCCGCGCCTCTGTGGCCAGCTACAGAATGTGAACAGCAGTCGCGCCTCTGTGGCCAGCTACAGAATGTGAACAGCAGCCGCGCCTCTGTGGCCAGCTACAGAATGTGAACAGCAGCCGCGCCTCTGTGGCCAGCTACAGAATGTGAACAGCAGTCGCGCCTCTGTGGCCAGCTACAGAATGTGAACAGCAGCCGCGCCTCTGTGGCCAGCTACATAATGTGAACAGCAGTCGCGCCTCTGTGGCTAGCTACAGAATGTGAACAGCAGCCGCGCCTCTGTGGCCAGCTACAGAATGTGAACAGCAGTCGCGCCTCTGTGGCCAGCTACATAATGTGAACAGCAGCCGCGCCTCTGTGGCCAGCTACAGAATGTGAACAGCAGTCGCGGCGACGTGGCCAGCTACAGAATGTGAACAGCAGTCGCGCCTCTGTGGCCAGCTACAGAATGTGAACAGCAGTCGCGCCTCTGTGGCCAGCTACAGAATGTGAACAGCAGCCGCGCCTCTGTGGCCAGCTACAGAATGTGAACAGCAGCCGCGCCTCTGTGGCCAGCTACAGAATGTGAACAGCAGTCGCGCCTCTGTGGCCAGCTACAGAATGTGAACAGCAGCCGCGCCTCTGTGGCCAGCTACAGAATGTGAACAGCAGCCGCGCCTCTGTGGCCAGCTACAGAATGTGAACAGCAGTCGCGCCTCTGTGGCCAGCTACAGAATGTGAACAGCAGCCGCGCCTCTGTGGCCAGCTACAGAATGTGAACAGCAGTCGCGCCTCTGTGGCCAGCTACAGAATGTGAGCAGCAGCCGCGCCTCTGTGGCCAGCTACAGAATGTGAACAGCAGTCGCGCCTCTGTGGCCAGCTACAGAATGTGAACAGCAGCCGCGCCTCTGTGGCCAGCTACAGAATGTGAACAGCAGTCGCGGCGACGTGGCCAGCTACAGAATGTGAACAGCAGCCGCGCCTCTGTGGCCAGCTACAGAATGTGAACAGCAGCCGCGCCTCTGTGGCCAGCTACAGAATGTGAACAGCAGTCGCGGCGACGTGGTTACCTGTCGTCATGTCATACGGTCTGCAGATCAGTTTAATCGCAAAAAACTAGGTTCTGTTATGAACGAGGAAGGTGTGGCCGTACCAAACGGATCCGGCAAAGAGCAGCTAGCGGCCCACCACATAGCCACCACATGTGATGGCTCACAGCCATTTGTGATGGCTCACCACATGGCTGTGAGCCATCACAGCCATATCGGACCACCACATAGACCTGGCTCACAGCCTGTGTCGATCCGTTCTGCAGTCCTGTCTCGCAGGTCCTGCATCGTTATGCAGTCATGTCTCGCAGGTCCTGCATCGTTCTGCAGTCATGTCTCGCAGGTCCTGCATCGTTCTGCAGCTATGTCTCGCAGGTCCTGCATCATTCTGCAGTCATGTCTCGCATGTCCTGCATCGTTCTGCAGTCATGTCTCGCAGGTCCTGCATCGTTCTGCAGTCCTGTCTCGCAGGTCCTGCATCGTTATGCAGTCCTATCTCGCAGGTCCTGCATCGTTCTGCAGTCATGTCTCGCAGGTCCTGCATCGTTCTGCAGTCCTATCTCGCAGGTCCTGCATCGTTCTGCATTCATGTCTCGCAGATCCTGCATCGTTCTGCAGTCATGTCTCGCGGGTCCTGCATCGTTCTGCAGTCATGTCTCGCAGGTCCTGCATTGTTCTGCAGTCATGTCTCGCAGGTCCTGCATCGTTCTGCAGTCCTGTCTCGCAGGTCCTGCATCGTTCTGCAGTCCTATCTCGCAGGTCCTGCATCGTTCTGCAGTCATGTCTCGCAGGTCCTGCATCGTTCTGCAGTCCTGTCTCGCAGGTCCTGCATCGTTCTGCAGTCCTATCTCGCAGGTCCTGCATCGTTCTGCAATCATGTCTCGCAGGTCCTGCATCGTTCTGCAGTCCTGTCTCGCAGGTCCTGCAGCGTTCTGCAGTCTTATCTCGCAGGTCCTGCATCGTTCTGCAGTCCTGTCTCGCAGGTCCTGCATCGTTCTGCAGTCCTGTCTCGCAGGTCCTGCATCGTTCTGCAGTCCTATCTCGCAGGTCCTGCATCGCTCCAGGCTGTGTGGACTGGGTAGTGGCCACCTGCTATCCCGGGATGAGTGGCATTGTTGCCGGGATGAGTGGCATTGTTGCACCTCGGCTCCGAGCGGCCGCCGGCCTCGCCCTGGTGCCGTCACTTGCCGTCGTGCTGACCGCCAGCAGCAGCAGCAGCGGTCAGCCGGCCTCGCCCTGGTGCCGTCACATGCCGTCGTGCTGACCGCCAGCAGCAGCAGCAGCGGTCAGCCGGCCTCGCCCTGGTGCCGTCACATGCCGTCGTGCTGACCGCCAACAGCAGCAGCAGCGGTCAGCCGGCCACGCCCTGGTGCCGTCACATGCCGTCGTGCTGACCGCCAGCAGCAGCAGCGGCAGTCAGCCGGCCTCGCCCTGGTGCCGTCACATGCCGTCGTGCTGACCGCCAGCAGCAGCAGCAGCGGTCAGCCGGCCCGACAGTCGGACAGACGGACAGGCCGAACTCCCGAAGGCTTTCGGCGAGCTTCCCAGCGGCTGTCCAGTGCGAGGGCGCGGCTGTCCAGTGAGAGGGCGCGGGGCCACACAGTTTAGGGGCGGGCGGCCCCACACGACACAGCGGGCTGCTGGCCGGTGCTACCGTGGGCAGACATATCGTCGTCTAGACCAGAGACAGGCGGGGTTGAGCTGCCGTGGACAGACAGATCGCCGTCCAGACCAGAGACAGGCGGGGTGAGCTGCCGTGGGCAGACAGACCGCCGTCCAGACCAGAGACAGGCGGGTTGAGCTGCCGTGGGCAGACATATCGTCGTCCAGACCAGAGACAGGCGGGGTGAAAAGCCGTGGGCAGACAGATCGCCGTCCAGACCAGAGACAGGCGGGGTGAAAAGCCGTGGGCAGACAGATCGCCGTCCAGACCAGAGACAGGCGGGGTTGAGCTGCCGTGGACAGACAGATCGCCGTCCAGACCAGAGACAGGCGGGGTGAGCTGCCGTGGGCAGACAGATCGCCGTCCAGACCAGAGACAGGCGGGGTTGAGCTGCCGTGGACAGACAGATCGCCGTCCAGACCAGAGACAGGCGGGGTTGAGCTGCCGTGGACAGACAGATCGCCGTCCAGACCAGAGACAGGCGGGGTGAGCTACCGTGGGCAGACAGATCGCCGTCCAGACCAGAGACAGGCGGG